>VALG01000589.1:0-26498 GCA_009835305.1 Ipomoea purpurea
CAATCCTGTGTCTCTGACTACTCTCGAACCGTAACTCCGATATTTGAATGTCATACTGTCGTTTTAGTCTGGTCCTCTAAACTAATATCGAATCTAAAGTACTATATTGCATTGCTGTTTGCCTTTTACTTTAGAGAGACAATGTTTCACTACAGCATAAAGCTCAGCTTACATCATTAGTGAAAAGTAATATTAATCGATCTACTAAGACTCCAATATTACTTAGTTATGTTACCAAGTTAAAAAGTTGATTTCAACCATAATTACCGTGTACCCAATTCTTAAATCATACTTAAACTTATTCTATGCTAAACCCATAAATACAAAGTTACACATTGGTTTTATTAAGTGTGATTTTTCTTTGAATCCTAAAGAACTTGGCTTTTATGCCATACAACGAATCTTTTCGCGACAAGAAAAAAAGATTATTACCTTTGAGCTCTCGAGATTTGAGATAAGAAGACCATAGTTTCGACTGTAAAAGACATGCTAGAGATGCGAAGCGCACATGACAAGGAAGAGAGAAATGCAAGGAAAAATCGAATGGCCTGTTTTCTCACCATTTCTAAGCTCGATGTGAGAAAATAACTAGGAGCGCATGTAAGAATCACAATATTCCAAAATGTGAGGAATTAAACTTTGGATTTTCAATACGTTGTAGTCCGCGTTGCATCATCTACACTGTAATGTGTTGCTTGTTGCGTGAGGCTTGCAAGCGACGAATTTTGTTAAGATCCCACCCAGAGGAAGATAATCCCCATAAACACCAGTAAAGTTTACTAACGATTTGTTGATTGGCACTTTCAAGAGTAAAAGTATGGAGTATTCAAAAAATGATGCTATAGAACTTAAGTCTTTTATACACTATCTATTAAATGCTTGGAAGAATGAAGGGCCTATGAAAAGATTGGGTTGTTCCTACATCAGCATAACCGATATATAGTACACTTGACAATAATAGCATTCTGCTTTTTTCTCTATAATAGTTTCAGTGTGCGATAGGTTATGAAGAAAGCTTCTAAATCGTAAACTAAATCCACTAAAAATCAAAAGGAAGAAGGAATTCAGAAGTAACGCCATAATATTAATACTATTGAAATACACTGGCAAATCATGAGTCCCTCGACTTTCTTTAGTTTCATAGGGAGAGACATTAAAAGTATTGAAAGAGGCAAATGAGATCCAGCTGAACCTGCTGGCAACTATAATAGTTGTAATTTGATGCATGGTATCACTTATCTCTTGGGATTGCTTGATATAATATTCTATAAAACGTTTTTGTGGCTAGTGAGTTATTTCTCCGCAAGAGTGGTTCGTGTCACCCACATGGGAAACATTCTTAACGACAAACACAAACCTGATTAAATTTTTTTTCTTAATGGAGAAGAAATTGTTATGAATGGTCTACTTTGACACGAGAGGTTCTCCACAAAGCTTGTAGGAGGATTCATGATAGGGGCAAATAGCCGATTTGTCAAAAGTGGATAATGTGGTCTCCAGGTTCAAAAACTTGGCAAATCACCATCCAAAGATCACAATGTTATTAATGTTCTATACTTTCTACTCTTGGTCGAGTTTGATGTGTGAACTTTGTGTGGTAGGACAATAAGTCAGGGTTTTTCGACGAGTTTAAATTCAAACCTCTATAGAGCAAGTTACTATATGGTATATAACCTCATCAACATCTTTTCCAACCTCAAGGACCTACATCCTAAGATAATCATGGAACCAACCGTTTTTCAACTGGGAGCAACATGGGAGCTGCAACCTCAACTTTGTTAATCAGAGGCCCTCTGGGTGTTTCAAGGTACTCAAGTTTAATCTAAATTTCCCGTTTCAGAGGCCCAACCCATCGAATACGGAGGTTCTATCTCTCTGGAGAAAGGTGGAGTTAGGAGGTGCGCTGATTCGGGAAATTTACGTAGGGGACGGATGGAAATAAAATTGGCTTGTCGTCAAAATCCGTCGATATTAACGCAATTGTACTGCACAACTCCGTTGTAGGACTACGCTAAAGCGGTAATAAAGTCACAGGATTTGCCTTATGATATCGTTGATCGAATTCAGGAGCATGTAGATGCCAATTGTTACTATGAGTGGCAATTACTTGCGAGCTCCTCTTCTAATCAAGATCAATTCTAAATTCGTCGAACAGCTTGTAGTAAAGGATCTGGCAAAGATAGCTTAGGTGATTTGAGTACGGAAAGATAGGACGTAAGGTTGGTGTGAAATAGGAGTGCCAAATCCTTCAAGAAGAAGTAGAGAAACTGTAGAGTATGTAACACCCATCCATTTGCTTTTTCTTGTAAGAGAAGGTGGCCATGAAACATAACAAGAAGTAGCGCAAAAGTGTTTTTGGAGAGGCGATATTGAGAGTCTTGATAAGATTGAGATTCGTGTGAGTGTGATCTTTAGCTCTCACACGAGATAACTTCTTATTGAAAATTTTTGAAGAGATTCTAGCTAAAAAAAGAGTATGGGGACGGAGACTGATTGGGTGGATTAAGCGTGCGAGAGAGATGCAGGACGAATACCCCCGAATGATGGAGATATCGATTACATTCGAAAGTCATCTTAGGAATTTAGGATAGGTGCGTCGAAATTCTTTGAGTGTCGTTGGAGGCTAAAACTTGTAAAGTGGATCACTTTTGATTTTACAATGTCAAAAACGCTAGCGCCTTAGCCTAGGCGCAAGGGGGCCTAGCGCTAGTGGCGCCTAGGCGCGATTTTTATTATATTATTTATTTTTTTTTTTTTAATTAAAAAAAATTTAAAAATAAATTTTTTTAAAAATTATATCTAATAACTATAAGTTTTCTTATAGTTTTATTTCTTAGAAAAATTTAAAAAGTGGTTTATAATTGGTTCATTTAAGATTGTTTACCATCTAAATTATCATAAAACTAAATAAGATTAAGAAGATTTGAAAAAAATTGTCCAAAACGGTACAACCTAGTCAAAAGTTATCTTCCCTGAACTTTTCGATTTAAAAGCAAAAAAAATAAATATAAATATAAAATATAAATAAAAATATAAGGCGCTCTGTTCAAGCGCCGATTCATCCAGCTAAGGCGGCGGTTCCGCTTGGAGGCCGTCCTTCGCGCGTGCGCAATGCGCATAGTCCGCTTAATGGCCCTTGATTAATTCGCGCCTTTAATTGTGCGCTTGATTTTGCTATACTTTTGTGATTTAAGCTAGTGTGTGTTGTTATGCCTCTTACTCTTTTGTTCATGTATTGGTTGGAATTTTTGCAAAACTAATCATATTTTCACCCTGTATGATTATATGGAAATATTTTATCCTATTCGTTTTATTTTAAGCTAATTTTGTGTAGTATTCTCGAGATATGTCTCCATGTTGTTTTATAAGTATTTTTGTGCCTTGTCATTTTATTGTGATAGATGTCAGGAACCTAAGACGTTCAATCTCTTTTGGGAGACCCTTTCTGCCATATTGGAGCAATGAGATAAGTGAAAGGTTCCATGATTTTTACTTTGGGAAGAATAAGGTGATTTAATGTTCTTGATGAGCCAAAATCATTGAGTGCAAGTCAACTTTGCACATCACCCTATGCTCAGGTGACACATGATAGTATTTGCATTTGAGATCTATGGGGTGATGAGACAAACTCGCGATCAACCAGGATAGCATCATAACCAGGTTAGCGGCAGCGCGTTAAACTGTAGCGCTTCTGGAGGCACCCATGTTATCTTTTATTTCTTTCAATTTACTGATTTCTAGTTTAGTTTTATTGCTTTTCTAGTTTCGTGATATTTTATTGCTTTTTATTTTCTCTTTTTCTTGTCTACTTTTCTTTTATGTTGCATCAGGAACATGCAAAGTTTTAAGTGTGGGGGCGGAACATAATTTTGGGATATTTCTAAGAAAAAATTTTGCTTTTTGCTGATGATCATTGCTATTTTTGGTGCATAAGCTTACTTGTCTTAGCATGCAGTTACATTACTCTCCTTCTGTTGGTCTGTGTTTGTGTTAGTTGTCCTTGCTGCATCTCATTTTGTTGAATGGATGATTTGAGGTGTAACACTATTTGATCTATTCCCTTGCCATAGCTTTGTAACCACTTATACATTGATTAATTCTTGATTTGTGTTTTCTTGCATTTCTAGTGAAGCTTATGTGAATTCCGTCATGGTTGTATTTTTCTAGACTTGCCTCATTACTCCCTAAGTATGTCCTAAGTTTTGCAATGTTTTAAGTGATTTAGACATTTGTTTTAGCCATACAGCCTTTAAACTGTCCTATACTTTTTTTTATCCTTCATGATTCCATTGTGCCTTTTGTTTGTTCCAAAATAAGTGCTAAGCCTTATCCTCTTTGTGATGTTTATCTTTGATTTACCCATTATTATACTAATTAGCCCTTGGCAAATATTTCCCTTCCACCCTTGAGAGAATGAAACTTTTATCTTTATCTTTTCTATAAGAAAGTGTTATGGAGTTGTGCTACGAAAAAAAAGCAGCTAGTGTTACAATGTTCAAGTGGAGGTCAATGAAAAGTTTGGATCAAACATTATTTGCTATATCCAAAAGGGAATCCAAAGACAAAGAAAAGAATAAAAAAAAAAAAAAAAAGATAAAGTTTTGAAGTTTTGGATCCCCACTTTTCCAAAGAGTTGCTTAAGTTCTTAAAAGAATTTGCTCCTTGGAATTATGATTATCTCATCTGCTTCAATTTTGAAAAGTTTAGATAATTGGTGACATTCTCATCTTGTGATTAATTTTTCGATACCACTTCTTTGTTAGCCTCACCGTAGCCCCAATTACAACTAATAAGTCCTATTTGATCTAGCATGCATTCTTAGAATATGATTAGGGGAGTATGAAAAGGCAAGCTATGAAATCCCATTCATTAGAGCCGTGTCTTGCATAATCTCAGTCAATTGAGTACTTGGTACGCACTTTGATCGTCACTAGCTTTAAATTCTTGGTGCTTGCGTTATTGGCTTGGCAATGGGTTCTTAGTGCAACTTAATTTGATTACTTGAAGCTTTTGTTTTGTAGGAAGTAGGTTGGTGGTTTGAAAGTTGTGCAAGAGATGAGCAAAGAGTAATTTTGTATGTTTGACTTGGATTTATTTCCTTAGTTTTGATTGAGGACAAGCAAAACTTAAGTGTGGGGGATGATGTTATCACATCTGTGCTTGTTTTTGTTATTTTGAATTATCACACGTAGATTAAGCTCTTTAATTTTGCTTATTTAATACATGTTTTCCTTGCTATTATCATTTAATTATGGTTCACTACTTGTTTTGAAATGTTTACGGTGTTTGTTGTTTGAACCACTGTAGGTCAATTCTTGAGCAAGGGAAGATTCAATGAATGAGGTTTGGAGCAATTTTGGACCAAGTTGGGACCTTAGAGGACTCGAGCGTGAAAATTCCAGAAAGCTTTATGATCTGAGACCACCAGGTTCTCGACGCGTGGAGAATTGGCTCGACGCTCGGGCGCAGCAGGCTCGACGCCGTCGGCGCGCAGCACGCAAGATCGCGAGATAATTGAGTCAATTCGAGTCCATTTGTACCAGATTCCTATTTAGTCTCAACTTTATATACTATAAAATCCCTCTTCTCAAACCCTAAAAAAAAGCACCGAGAGACTTTTAGAGTTCTTTGTAGACCAAGAAAGAGAGAAATCAAGAGCCAAGTTGCTTTGGAAGCAAGGAAGGAGCAAGGGATTTGGGAAATCGCTTGTCACATTCTTGTAGATCTTTTGACTGTTTGTAACATTTATCTATTTTGCTAGTAATAGCCATGCTCGGTCAAATCTTAGAATTTTTGGTGAATTTGTTTATGACCTATGTGTCCTAGTTCGTAATTGTCTTAATTCCAACAAATATTACAAACGATAATTGGCCAGGTGATTAAACATGGTGATCCCAAGAATCGTAATTTTCTCTGATTGTCTACAAAACCTTGCTACTTATTTTTATTCTACTGTGTTATTTTATCAATCAACCTTTAAGTTTTGTTCGGACTAGTTTCATATGAGTAACCTAGTAGCTAGTGATTAGTACCCGACCTCTCTGTGGTTCGACAAACCCGAATACTCCGAGTATTATTGTTTGCCCAAAATTACAGCAATCACCAGCTTAGATATGAAACTGTGAAATGGGGCAACGGCAGAGGTTTAGTAAAGCCATCCGCAATTTGGTTGGCAGAAGATACTGATAATAGCTAATCAGTCCTTGGTTTAGCTTTTCCCGGACAATGTGACAATCAATGTCAATATGCTTCTTGCGTTCGTGGATACATGATTCTCAGCTATAGCAACTGCTGATTTGCTATCACAGAACAATGTTGCTGGCTTATCCATTGTACCTGTAAATCTTGGAGGAGGAAGGTTATCCATTGAACTTCACATACTGTAGAGCTAAGGCACGGTACTCTGCCTCTGATGACGATTTGGAAACCGTGGCCTTGCTTTTTAGATCACATGAGATGAGAGCTGATCCAAAAAATACCACAGTAACCTGTGATGGACCTTCGAGATTCACTACATGTCGCCCAGTCGGAGTCTGAGAACACTCTGAGTTGCAGATTCATATTAGCAGGGTAAAGCAGCCCCTGGCCGGGTGATTTCTTGATATAGCGTAGAACTCGATGTGCTGCCATGAGATGATGATCTGTGGGAGCATCTACAAATTGGCTCAACTGTATGGCAAAAGAGATGTCCGATCTTGTGGCCGTAAGATATAGGAGCTTGCGTATCAATCTCTATAGCTGCTGGGATCTGCAAGGGGTTTGCCATCATGTGTCAACTTTAGATTATGAACCATGGGGTATTAGCTGGTTTACAGCCCAAAAAACCAGCCCTCAAGAATCTCCAATGCATATTTGCGTTGACAAAGGTTAAGCCCAACTGCAGTTGGAACTCGCCTCAATTCCTAGAAAATAACTACGGTTCCGTAAGTCCTTGATTCGAAATGTGTTGTCCAGAAAAGACTTCAAATCTTGAATCAAATCTAACCTTGCACTTGTGACTAAAATGTCATCCCATATAAAGTATTGCCAAGAAATCCGCATCACTGCCTCTGGTAAAGAGAGAAGGGTCTGATTTGGACTGTTTGAAACCAATATGAGATAAAGTGGTGCTGAGCTTCGCATTCCATTGCCTACTGCTTGCTTAAGCCCATATAACGATCTTAGTAATCGGCAAACTGATTCAGAGATTCACCCTCGAGCCTGGAGGAAGCACCATATAAACCTCCTCGTTTAGGTCCCAGTGCAGAAAAGCATTATTGATATCCAGTTGATGTATGTGCCAACCTTTTGAGATATCCACACCTAGGAAGGTCCGGATAGTGGTGATACGAGTTACTGGGGAGAAAGTGTCCAGATAATCAACCCCGAGCTGTTGTGTGTAGCCTTTCGCAACAAGCCTTGCCTTGTGCGTTCTATACTGCCATCTGCTTTCAACTTAGTCTTATACACCCATTTGCAACCAATGGGGATTTTTCCAGGAGAAAGAGAGGTTAATTCCATGTGATGTTTGTTGGAAGAGCACATATTTCTACAAATGGCTTCTTTCCAACAATTGTGTTTTATGGCTTGAGCATATGTCTTTGGTTCACTGATGGCTGTAACTGACATGGAGAAATAACTTGTGTGTGTGCTTAAGCTTCTCATAAGATACACCTTTGAAAGGAGGTGAGGAGTGGTTCTGTTCTTCATGACTAAGTCGCAATAATAGTCTTGAAGTCGGCTAGGAGTATGGCGTTGCCTACTGGATCTTCGAACTTGTATAGCAGGATGGTTTATGTCATCATGTGTATCAACTTGCACCAAAGTCGAAGGAGAGATGAAATGTCTGTTGACTGGACATCAGCATCGTCTATAAGATTATGCAAGGTATTCTCAATGCCTTCGAACTGTTATTGTCCACAGGATCATGAGTGTATTCTCACTGCTTTCAGGAGTGGCATTCTGGTTGGTGTGCTGCAAACGGTCAGAACAGAAGATGGGCTACTGTCTTGATGTCTCTCACTGTCCAGCAGGATGTTAGCCGGTTGGGAAATCACCTTCTTCATTCTGCAAATAAACTCCTCATGATCAAAGGTGGGGACTAGAGGTAATGAGGGACCTAAGTAGATGGATTCAAATTTTGAGCCGGCTGCTGCTTCTCTTCCTCATAGGGAAACTGTGATCATGGAAAGATACATCACGTGAGATAAAAATAGATCCATCATGCTATCATATAAAAGGTAGCATTTAATTTGGCCGGAATTCCAATAAGAATGCACTTCCTGCTCCTGGCAGCCATCTTATGTCGTGAATTGTGACAAGGTGGAGGCATAACATAGGCATCCAAACACTCTAAGACTCTGCAGATTTGCTTCCTTGCCATATAGTCTTTTTGTAGGACTTGACCACTCAGTGACAGGAGAAGGGAGACGATTGGATGAGAAAGACAGCATGCAAGAACACCTGCCCCAAAACTCCAAAGGGAGACTAGCTTGAAAGCGAGGACTCTGGCAACATTTAGGATATGCTGATGTTTCCGTTCAACAACGACATTTTTTTGTGGCATATTGACACAAGTTTTTTGGTGATTAATACCATTTTCATCATAGAATCCGTTCATGCTAAATTACTAACCCATTATCATTGCGAATGGTCTTGATATTTATCCAAATTGTGTATGAACCATTTTGTGAAACATCTTGATCAATCCTTGCGTTTCAGATTTATATTCATCAGTGTATCCAAGTATATCTGAATAATCATCAACTATTGTTAGAAAGAATCTTTCCCCTCCAAAGCTTTCACCACAAATGGTCCCCAAATATCAACATGAATTAAGTTGGAAACAAGAATATGTTATTTATTAATCAAAGGGAAAGGGGACTCTTTTATGCTTTGCAAACTCACAAGCATCAATGCTAATTTCTTTGGGAGAAGTAGAAACATCAGTAACAAGATGCATTTTATTAATGGGAAAGTGGCCTAGTCGTTGATGCCAAAGTTTGCACTACAAGGCATAGCAAAATGTCCACCATTCTTCAAGAAAGCTGCAGGTGGATCAGTCAGTAAATACAATCATTGATCTTCTTTAGCAAACCAATGGTCTTCCATTGCTCCCCCAGAGAAACACTGATCACAAGTAAACATTAGTGTGGCAGAGGGGTTTTGAAGCAGCTTACTGACAGAAACAATATTAAATTGAAAGGAGGGTATAGGCAACACATTTCTCAAGCATAGAGTGTCATTTAGCCTTATATCTCCCACATGTTTAACCATAGCTTGTTTCCCATCCGGCAGATTTACCACTGTTCCCTTCACAGATTCATAATTTCCAAAGAAATCTAATGAACATGCTATGTGATCCGTAGCACCAATGGCCGATTCATTGTTGAATGTGGGCTTCAACATGATAGCTGCTGAAGTAAGTTGATTCTGCCCCATTTGGTTTTGCAGGAGGAGAATGAGCTTTTGAAGTTGCTCATTGGTGCTGCTTGCCTCGTTGGTGACAGAGGCAGAGGTTGTTCCTATGGATTGTAGCTTCGCTTTTGACTTATAGCCAGGGATCCAACCGGGTGGATAGTCGTGCTTTTTGTAGCACTTCTCCACCGTGTGGCTTGTCATCCCGCAATAAGTGCACTTCGCTGTCTTGTTGCCAGAGTTAGATCCACCATACTTCCTGTTATTGTATGGTTCACAGCTGCCACAACTTCATCTACAGAATTTTGATTGACTTGGAGAGCATTGGCATGTGCTATCTCCAGATCATTCGAACTCGGATTAGCAGCGTTGAGTTGCCTTTCATACTTCTCAGCCATAACAAAGGCTTTGTGTGTATCTGGAAGGGGATCCAGAACTAATGCTCCTGATTTCAAAGCATTGTATTCATCATTTAGTCCCTGAAGGAACCTGATGACTTGATCGACTTCTCTCTCACTTCTGATCTCGTCCAGTAAATCACATGAGCAGCGGGGATTACACTTACATATCGGAAGAGGTCGTAGCTCATTCATCTGTTCCAGAGAGTTCTACACCTTGTGTAGTACTCATTCACTGTCAAGCCTCCTTGTTTTAGGGAATATATTTCAGATTGCAAGGCCGCAATTTTGTGAGCATCTCGTTGCGCAAATCGCTTCTTCAAATCATTCCACACCTCGACGGCTCTATCCATGTACAGAATGCTCTAAGCGATTGACGGATGGACGGATTTGAATATCTAGGAACAAATAATGAGGTTGCATCTTCTCCACGCGGCATACTGAGCGTCTGAGCATGAGATCTGTCTGGTGCAGTGATCGATCCATCCATTAAGCACCATTTGTTCTTTACCTCCAAGGCACACGCATGGAGATGCTCCAGCTTCCGTAGTTTGCGCTACCGGTGAGTGGAGGGCTAACCAACACTGTGTTGGCGTTCTCAGTACTACTGAGAAACAGAGGATTCTCGATGTCCTCGGTTCTGATACTCCTCTGCGGAGCGAAGATGTTCTCAAGATCAATTGCAGGTGTTGTTTGAGTCGGAGGAGTCGGAGGAGCATTTGACTGATCAGCGCCGATGACCGCCGTGGCGTAGCTTGAGTGCCGCGGCTTCTGATACCATGTCGAGGAAGGAGGTTGGGTGGTTAGGGAGAAGAGACAAATGAAACAGAAAGAGAACTGAACTTGTTATTCAACATGGAAGACCAGCAAGTTTATATACAACGGGTAAAAGAGAGAAAAGTAGAGGGAAAGTCAGTTACAACTGACATGATGATGAAATTACAAAATAGGCCCTAAGATAGCTTCTGGATTCTTCTCTATTGTTCAATACACAAATCACAATAAATGATAGGAAAAATGGTCAAATAAACCCTCAAACTTTATTTATAAAGTAAATTTAGGCCGAATATTTTAAAATTGTAATTAAACTGATAAACATGTCATTTTGATGTATTAAAGTCCAACAATTAATAACTTATTATTGCAAAACACTAAATTCCTGCTACTTTCTAGCCAATTCCAGTTACATTCCGATTAACTTCGATAAACTTCCGACCAACTTTGTCAAAATTTAAGAACAAACACGGTGAAGCTACCAAAAGGTCACTTTTAGCAAGAGCAGAAGTGACCAAAAGGTTATCTTATCCATACTCAACAATTGACCTTTAGGTCAGATTAGTGCATTTTTTAAGGGTAAAAAAAAAAATTAGAACGGATAGGGGAATAGTTTTTGAGATTGTGTAAATAATGAATGTTAGGAGTCACAAAAAGCTAGAGAAAAAATTGTATGCAGATAAGTTTTAAGTTCTATCACGCAGCCACCATGGTGCGCGTGCTATAAATAGGATCTAGGGGCTCAGGAAGAGCAATGAAGATTGGGTTTGTGATAAAGATCAAAGTGGAGGCTATGATTCAAGACTATTTCAAGCACTTAATACACTAGGGAGGAAATTGAGTATTGGTCGGATGATTTTAATGGCATGTTTCCCAGTCTCCAGGAGGGCACTGGGCAAACATAAATAAAAGAGTAACAAAAGGATGAACTGAAAAATGTCCTTATGGCGCCAGGTCCAGACGGGTTACATTCCTATGTTCTATCAAAAGTCATGGAAACACGGTGGGTGATAATTTATTCAAGATTGTGGACGGTTTTCTTAAAGATGGGAACCTTCCGAATGGCCTCAAAGAAACCAACATAGTTCTCATTCCCAAAATTCAAAACCCAGAAAGAGTCACACAATTAAGGCCAATAAGCCTGGCGCAATGTGGCATATAAACTTGTGATAAAAGTATGACTAACCGGCTCAAGACATCATGCCAGACATCATTAGCCCGAATCAAAGTGTTTTGTATCCCGAAAGACAAATAACGAATAACATTGTGATCTACCAGGAAATCCTTCACACATCTGAACTGAAGAGAATCAACAGGCTATATGGTGTTGAAGATATATGATCTTGAAAAAGTGTACAACCGCTTGGATTGGAGGTTCGTCCGGGCCACTCTCTAGGAGGCGGATTTCAACAAAGATTGGATAAGAAACATCATGCATTGTGTAGAAACAGTAGGAATGTCCATCTTTAAGGAAGGGAAAAAATAGAAAGATTCAAACCGGAGAGATGGATCAGACAGGGCAATTCGATATCGCCGTTATCCTTTTTGTGTTGTGAGCATTGAAGTGTTTAGGCCATATAATAAATGAGGGGTCACCCAAAGTCGTTGGAAAGGTGTCAACGTCCATAAATGGCCAAACATTTTGCATCTCTGATCTTCTTTGCGGACGACATGGTCCTTTTGGTGGAACAGACGAGAGCCTAGTCAATACAATTATGGAGTGCTTGGAAAGGTTTTGTTAATCCTCTGGTCAAAAAATAAATAAGCTTAAGTCTAATATATTTTTTTCAAACAAAGTTTGGAGGGAAAAGCGACCTAAAATGGCCCAAAATATTCGCATCTGCTAATCTTCTTTGCGGACGACATTCGTCGTTTTGGGTGGAAGCAGACGAGAGCCTAGTCAATACAATGTATTGGAGTGCTTGCGCGAAAGGGTTTTGTATAGTCCTTGTCAAAAAAATAAATAACGCTTAAGTGCGTATATTATTTTTTCAAAAATTTGGAGGGAGAAAGGACTAAGTTAGCCAAACTCTCATCAGCACACATTAATCGCGTTTCACACACACTTAATCTGAATCTAGATCATTAAAAAATATAGATGGATGCACACGATTTGTTCACATGTTCTCACCTAAGCAAGTGTTCTCATATGATCCTAAATTTTTATAGGGTTGCATTCACAGCACCCCCCCTTAAAATACAACGTGTGGACAAAATCTAGCCATAGGATGTGATTAGATGGAACGGTTAGATTTATTTACTAATGACACACATATGGTAATTAATGTAAACAAGGCACTAATGGAATGCATTGACAAATGTAATAAAGAATAAATTTAATTTTGTAAAATATGCAAGATACAATCATGGCGACTACAACCCCCTTCACAGTAAATAAGGAAGTTTCATTATGGTAGAATTTGAATACATTCCCTGGGACTAAATACCATTTCCGAACGACTATGACACTACTCTTTCCGACGTGCAAACATGGAGAAGCGCAAGAAGACTCATCAACGGCGCACACCCAAGAAACTGGCCCACCCAGACTCCTGAACGTGCAAACCCAATAATTACACCATATAACTGACCATTATTATTGTATGTCGTTTGAGTGGTAATGAACACTGTGTGGTGCTTTACGCAAAATTTTTTTGGGGGTCAAAAGTAGTGCATATTTGACTCGGACAATTCTCGTAGCATTGGTTTTTGAATATGGTGAATATGAATCTGCAGAATTATCAATTATGGAGTGGCTACAATGTGGGAAAGGGGGTGTGGCGTTTTGTTGCATGAGTGCACAAACTATTAGTCGAATATGCACACATTGGATCCTAGATGCATACTGTGCAAAAGTGGTAAAACAAGTGCCCATTTACAATTTTGTTCATTATAGTGTATGCAATTCTACCAGTGCCGAATAATGCAACTAATATTTACGCAATTACACGTTTGATTTATCGGCAAAGAGCATAGTGAAGGAGTAACGGATTGCGACATGGTTGTATTACCAGATGGAACGAAATAGTGGTTAAATATTTAATACTATGTGCATGGAATAATACCTGTGTTATTTGAATCAGCTTTGGTTGTTTGGGCTTGCCGAGAAAATGGGTTAATAGTTAGTTTGGCCCAGTGTGCACAGAATAGTAATTTTGTGTGCATGCAATAATACTAGTGTTATTTGAATTAGTATGGATAAGTGTGTTGTCCAAAAAAGAAATGAGGCATTTATTACTATTATCTGTGTGCACTAATTATCTAACAATATAAACCCTGCAGATACAAGCTTGTCTTTGTACCGTTTACAGGAGTGGACAACCATAAAAGATGCATTACATTTGGGGCAGGCCTCATTGCGAGAGAAGATGTGGAGTCGTATGAGTGGCTATTAAAAAGCTTCAAAGCCGTGATGGGGTATACACCAAGATGTACGATTACAGATCAAGACCGCGCACTAAAGGACGAAGGTGTGGAAGAAATACCAGGATGTTATATTGTTCCCCGTTGGACAAGAAATGTGTGTGCACGGCCAATGTACGATATCGTGTGGCAAGCTAGCACTAGTTGGTATTTATTTAATCGTGCATGCATGCTGTTTAACGCCAATGTGCACACATGTTTTTATTTACTAAGCCTATAAGTTAATAGTGAACTAGTCACTTTTGTGAAATTTATTTAGTTATTATCCATGGTTGATATTTATTTAGTCGTGCATGCACACACTTTAACTCCAATGTGCACAAATGTATTTATTTACTACGTCTATAAGCATAAGCTAATAGTGAACTAGTCAATTCTATGCAATTTATTTAGTTATTACCCATGGTTGAAATTTATTTAGTTATGCATGCACACAGTTGGATGGCAATGTGCACCCATGTATTTATTTACTAAGCCAATAAGCTAATACTGAACTAGTCACTACTATGAGATTTGTTTAGATATGCATGCACAAAGTTTTACGCCAATATGCACACATGTATTCAATTACTAAGCTAAGCCTACAAGATAATAGTGAAGTAGTCCCTTATGTGAAATTTATTTAGTAGTTCATGCACCCTGTCTAATGCCAATGTGCACACACGTATTTATTTACTAAGCCAACAAGCTAATAGTGAAGTAGTCACTACTGTGAAATTTGTTTAGTTGGCCAACAAATAGTTTTGCGCCAATGTGCACATATGTATTTATTTGCTAACCCTATATGCTAATACTGAACTAGTCACTTCTGCAAAATTTATTTACTTATTATCCATGATTGAGATTTATTCAGTTGTGCAGGTGTGTATACAGTAATATATTTGTGTGCAATCGGTCATCCACACATGAGAACCACCCCATAATAAGCACTGAGATTTTAATACTCACGGAGATTTTAAGAGCGTATATTTGTTACTAATAAACATACAATAAATTGTGCATAAATACATCTCTTGGAACCTCGTGTGAGTACGTGAGTTCACTCCCACGTAGCCAAAAAAATTGAGTACCATGACCAACAAAAAATGGTTTCATCAAGTATCAAAAACAATAGCAGGTGGTAGTTGCTTAAAAAATTAAAAAAGGAAGCGACATTCAAATCACAAAAAATCTCAACTAAAATTAAATAAACCAAGCACACAAAAGACCCCTACGAAACCCCCGAGATCGATGACATGAACTGATACGCCCGAGCGATATTCATACACCTCAGTAGATTGAATTCTAAAGGTTGCATTTCCTTCATGTAGCGTAACTCAACTTCTTGAACTGAGCAGTGTTACCTTTGGTAAGGCCACCATCCTGGCCACTCCCTGCCCCCATAAGTCTCCATGTGCACGCATGACATACCCATTCGGTTCCAAACGCGCCACACATCGCAGACCTTCCAGGATCAATAGTTTTAAAGAATTCCATAAGCATGTCCATCTGTAACAGATGTCAATAGCCCCGCATGAAAACCAAGAAAGAATGAAAAACGCAAATATGTAAAAGTACAAGACTTGGAACAAAGGAAATCATACCAAATCTACCAAACAATCACCATATTTTAGATTCTTGTTAACTGAAGAGTTGAATTGTCAATTATCTCATACCGGAATTTGCAAAAATCAACGCCAATATGCACACATATATGTTATTTAATTAGCCTACAAGCTAATAGTGAAGTAGTCACTACTGTGAAATTTGTTTAGTTGGGCATGCACACAGTTTTGCGCCAATGTGCACACATGTATTTATTTGCTAACCCTATAAGCTAATATTGAACTAGTCATTTATGTGAAATTTATTTACTTATTGATCCATGATTGAGATTTATTCAGTTGTGCATGCGTGTGTATACGATAATATATTTGTTAGGCTGAAGAGTCGAATTGTCAGATTATTTGAATGGGTGCGCTTGTTTTTTTAGCTGCAAGAACGACCCAACACGCACAAGCATATGAACCATCCACAACTCCAAACAAACTAAATCCACAAAGAACAAACACAAGCATATGAACGAACCACAATACCCGAAAACAAAATTCACACAAAACTAAGGACTATGCACACATTCACACCTAGAAGTGCACACAGTTAGTAAAATAAGAAGCTAACACGCTACACCATAAAAGCACAATCCGAAAGAAAACTAGGAAAGATTGAGCAACACAGTGCACACATAAAAAAACATGCAATGTCCCATTCCCACACATGTGTGCACACAACGAACACAGTACTTTATATCCTCGCAACCCCACTAACCAATCCTTGATGTAAATTTATCAACATAATTAACTTTTATTTGATAATTATAAATGGATTTAATATGCAAAATAATAATACTACAATGAATACACCTGGACAGAAGCATAAAGCTCTCAAATAAAGGCAATGGAGATTCAGGTTCAATCCAAGGTTACCACACAAGCTTTAGTCACTACAACCAATGAATCCCCCCAAAACAAAAATAAAAATTTCACATACAAGTCGCATATGGCCTACTGCGACAATCGATACCCACCATAATTAATTACCACCGTAAAGGGAGTGCACACAATATAACTGCTAGCACAATAAAAAAGGCTAATGTCATCATAGAACTTAGTAACTAAATCCGGAGCAAATTTTATAACTAAAGAGATAAGATATGCCTAATTTGTCTTAAAAGCTGGACAAACAATAACATTATTCCGTTGTTTAAAGCAGAATCAAAACTGGTGGACCTTAAAAGCCAATGCATGGTTTAAAACAAATAGGGTGGGTGCACAGTAACACGCTCAATAACGACTATTATATAAGTTAGGGAAACATCCAAAAGCATACCCAAAATGAAATAATCAATGTTTTGGAAAAAATTAACAACATTTTAAAAAATTAAATTAAAAATCAACAGACGCTACCAGTTTTTAGAAACAATGCACGCGCGCGCATTACTCACACCGTCCTTAGGGGAGAATTCTCGGCCCCCCACGCTCAGTAATAACTATTTCACATTAAGTAATACAATCATAGTTGGTCATATAGGCTCACTGTGCTTAAATTAGGGCATGACATGTGCTGCATGATGCATTAATGATAAGCCAATCAGGCCAATTAGAAGCCCCTAACACACTCCTGTATATAGCCCTCAATAATTGTTAGTCTTATACAAAAACACACGAGCTCAGCGGGTATAATCCCTCCAAATAGAACTCTCCCTTCTCATAGCTTATCAACTAGGACCCACACAAGACTGACCGACCAGACAACAAGCGACCAGAACAACGGAATTCACCAACATAAACTATCACCACCACACCCCGATAATACAATACTAAGCATCAGGAACCCCCCACCCACACACACTCTCACAAAAGACCCATAAAGTTTTGAGGCATAATACACTGTACTAGCTATGCACTTAGTACAAAAAAAAAAAAAAAAAAACAAAAAAAATAAACATAATAAAACGGGATTGATGGTTTTCTGTTAAGACCCGTCCGTTCTATCTGACGAACATGAAATTAAGTATCGACCCACCGTAAGGCCCTTTCCATACAACAGACTAAAACCATGCTAACGACCTCGCTGCTACCGATGGGGAGGTAAAGCACCCAAACAACAACAGATCCGTAGCTCACCTCACGCCGGCCCACCCTTCCTTCGTCGACGACAAACAAATGGAATAATCACACGAAGGAAAGATATATAAACCTTTATGACATAGAAAAAAGTAAATCATCAATACAAATCAATTGGAAAACATCAACGTACGAGAGAGAGATGTTGGAAAAAAGGTCCCAGTTTAATACAAATATGTGGCACTTCAAATCGCTTGTGGATGTCCGAACTAGTTCTGCATTGAGTTAATGCTTTCTGGCGGTACTCTCCTTCAACTATCTATTATAGCACCAATCTTAGCTCCTTAACAACACGTACTGGCTCAAAAATCCGTTGCCCTGCAACTGTTGGTAGGGACAACACTCGAAGGCCACGATTTTGGGATTCATTACTGGCACTGAGAGGAAAATAATTTAGATGCACTGGCACAAGGCACAGTCTGATGGGTATGTTCCTCACAAAAAACAGACACACGAACTCACGCCTAGAAGCATTGATGGATCCTCGAACCAGTGGACCAAGGACTCCATAGCTTTGCACTTGATTACGTGATGTTCATAATTTTAATACCCCCTTAGCAGCACGTAAGCTCCAATTGCTGCCTAGTATAAATCCTACCATTACTAAAGCCAAAAAGATACCAAGATTACCACCACCTTTCTTATAGGAACACTCACGAAAGTATATCAGTCCTACGCCGCTACATCTCAAATTTTAGAACGCCTATGCGACTCGCACCACACAATTATAAATAAATTATAGAATTCATTACAGACCAATCAAGTCTCACTTCAACTAGAATTCCAAAATCTAACTTCCGGTCGTAATTAATCCACACGTTTGTATTTTAAACTTTTGTTATTTGAAGCGACGTTATAATAACCACGCTTATTTAATTATATTAGAGTTATGTGATTATGTGAATAATTGATTATATTATATCGTCTAGTGTTTAAAATAGGCGCCGGACTGTAGGCATATTGAAACATATACGGTTGGGGTCAATTGCGGTGGCTGCGTAGGTGTTAACCCCCTGCGCCGGCAAGCTCGACCTCTGCTTCCGGTATCATCTCTCGGGCTTTTACACCAGTCGGATACAAAAGTTAGGAAAAAAAATTCTCTCATCCAGACATCCATGCACGGATGTTTCGATACACAATACCTGGTAAACCGGCATCTGGTTGCCCATCGTCAGCGTCCGTCGCACCGGTCACCCTCGGTCCACGGAAGAGAAACCAGCACCGTAAAACAATGCAACAAAAAGCGGGTTAGGCAATCTCGAACAACTTTTCAAACGCGGAAGATGGGAAGTTACATAAAAAAGCCCGTGTACTACTGTGGCATGGTGCATTGTCGCGATATGCGCACTCAAATTTGGGCCATTTGATCCAATTAACCAATGCACCGAATCGGTCCGCTAATTCACACGTTAGTGGTGTTTGCCTCAGAATATAAAAATAGCCTATATATATATATATTAATATATATATTATATATAATATATATATATATTATATTATATTAACACACCACACATAATCACACAGATTATACTCATAAAATGATAGACAAGTAGATATAGATAGACTATGAGACATAAATTAAGTGGTTGTACCTAATTTAAACCAGGTTGTGTCGTGGCTAAATCTAGGGTCTCGAAACGTTAGTCTTTCAAATAGCCAACACTCATTGTGAGGTATACGAAATAACACACATTCACGTTTAAATAATCCTATATACCCCTTTTACATTATGTAACTAGACCACTTGAGTTTAAGCGATCATTAAGTTAAGTACATTCACTTGGTAAATCAAATTGAACCCAGTACTAACATGCACACAGGGCACACTTGCCAACATTTTATGGGATTAGCTCGTGCACACATTAACATACTTACATGCATCACAACATGGTTAGGAGGAAAAAAAAAAAAAAAAAAAAAAAAAAAAAAAAAAAAAAAAAAAAAAAAAAAAAAAAAAAAAAAAAAAAAAAAAAAAAAAAAAAAAAAAAAAAAAAAAAAAAGAAAAAAAACAAAAAAGAAAAAAAAAAAAAAAAAAAAAAAAAAAAAAAAAAAAAAAAAAAAAAAAAAAAAAAAAAAAAAAAAAAAAAAAAAAAAAAAAAAAAAAAAAAAAAAAAAATTTAATCACAACCATCCATCAAAGCTCGTGCCACACATTAAATACTTACATGCACACTGGAACACTTGCCCCCAACAAATCTGAGATTAGCTCGTGCACACATTAACATACCCTTACATGCCAACACCCAGTTTGTATTTTAAGGGGGTTGTATTTTGAAAATAATCCAGTAGTGGGGGTCATGTCTAATATATGTGCTCCGATGAAACAGAGGTAAGAACAATATTTTCTGTACTTTAGTGGACGAGTACTATGATGGATAATTTTTATGTCCTTCGTCAATAGTAAAGCACAAGGTCAATTGTATGTCTTTAGCGTGCTTTTATAGCAAAGGGTAATCGATCCCAACAGGGAATTGGTACTCTCTGAACAATTATAATTACTTAACTATAAAAGAAAATAATGACTTGATAGGGTAAAGTATTGATTATAACTCAAGAAGTTAAATAATAAAATATTAAACCAGGGATAAAAAAAATAACAAAACAGATTAAACTACGATACAGCAAAAAGTAAAGCATGTCAAAAATAACAATAATTGAATAACCTTGAAACCAAATAGCAAATAAATATAAAAAGACTAGGAGCCAGAATCAACTTTATACATACTAGTTTGTAGATTAATTCAACTTCGTCAATCAACTTAATACGAATTGTTTCATAGTAATATATTATATGTTCAAGAAGTTGATCACAATATTCGCGCACTAAATTACGATGATTGTTTGTACAGGACGTGTAGGTTTGCTCCCAATATGGTACATAAATTTAATAGGTCCCATTGATAATAGATGTTAAAGAATTCCAATAAATCATAATGAAAAGCCAATTATCATAATCCATAACAATCTATAATATTTATTATCACAAAAATTCAATTTTTATCACAACATAGCCAACATTCTAATCTTAAAGAAAGAGATAAAAGGAGACAAAACTCCCCCTCCTAATTTAAACATACAAACCCAATAGAAGACGTTGCACAGTGCGAATAAGTAATTGCCCCCGGAGTCATGCGGGAAAAAAATACCACCCATTTTTAGTTTGCTTGGCTTTTATTTATCCACTATCTTCACTCAGATGACCATGAGTTTTTCTTGTGACTCTCACTTCTTACGATAATTAAATTTCTGCAAGTGCTCCAACCGAATGTAACCGATCTTTGCTGCTCAACCAAGAATCAGGTCTACCATCTTGTCTGAACTTTCCACAACCAAAAACCATGTGTATATAAACCCCACCTTCCTCTTTCTCTGGCTAGTGTATTTAGCTCGTGGGTTTCGTCATTATTTATAACCACATATGTCGGGTCCTGCACGTGCGTACAAAAGTCATGTCTCGCGTGTAAGCCTCTCCTGGGGATCCCAACAGGAGTTGCTCAGGAGTTAAACCCGCGCTTTAGCTCAACGAAATGAGACCTTGACACCTCAGACATAACAAATTAGATTGCCCACCGCCGGAAACCAACACCCCCAAGCCACCGCCTTCTACCAACCGAAATGCGCGAAAAAAAACAATCCTCCAGAATTTACCACTGGCCGTTTAGATTAAAACTGATTCAACCACACAGATACGACACCCACGACCCCCAACCTAATGACCATGACCAACCATATGAGCCGCCTTTCTGTATATATACCTTGAAACAGTCCTATGTGTGCATAAGATGATGCTTTCCTCTTAATAATCCCATGTTGCTACTAAATATTTATAGAGCATTGATGAACAATATTTCCTCAACTAATTCTGCGTTCACTCAATTGATGCCCGTACAAGAGTTGTTTTTAACTGATAACCAGGTATACTTCTCCATGTTTTCTATAAACCGCTTTTTTCCCTCCGCTATGATCTGATTACACTAGCTCAATGTAACTAATCAAAATTCATTCTCTCCTTTTTTTCCGCCGACTCAATGTATAAGGAAGCGAATACTAGGACAAACTTTAATTAATTAAAATTCTCACTCAATAATTAAATATTATAAATCCCAATTATTAATAAATTACATCAAAAACTAATTAGAAAAATAATTAATAATAAAAATATACACATAATTGATCAAATATTATTTATTCATTATAAAAGTTTATTTAAATTAATAATAAAAATAATGTTTATCAAGTACTCTCGGTTTACTTGGCTGCATCTAATGAAGAAGAAGTAAGAAGGTAGAGAATTGATAAGAAGGTTTCACAACTTTGCATTCACACAATTTGGTGTCCTAATCAAGACAATTAGAAGCGATAATGGTTTAGAATTTGACATGACAAATTTCTATGCCGAGAAGGGAATTATTCACCAAAGATCGTGTGTCAATGCTCCGCAACAAAGCTCTGTGGTTGAAAAAAAGCATCAACATATACTCAATGTTGCTAGAACTCTTCGCTTTCAAACCCATCTTCCTTTGGAGTTTTGGGGGCAGTGTGTTATGCATGTTGTGTTCATTATCAATCGTCTTCCATCACCCTGTAATTGAAGGAGCAAGCCCCTATCTTCAGGCTACATGGTAAAAACCCTGATCTCAAATTGCTTAAAGTATTTGGTTCCTTTGTTTTGCTTCCACTCTGCCTCATTCAAGAAATAAAATGGAACCTAGGAGCAGAAAGTGCATCTTCATTGGGATGCCAGCTAACATGAAAGGCTTACATTCTATATGACTTGGGTTGATAAATGCGTTTTTGTGGTCACGAGATGTGGTTTTCTACGAATTTGAAATTTCCTTTATCTGAACAGGTCACAAGGCAAGCTGAGTTCAACCCCTCACTGCCAAACATTCCCACATCAACATTTTTTAATTATGAAGGCATGAACACCAGTGCATCAGATGTCAATCAATGGGTTAATGTTGATCATCATGGGCTTATTTCTGGAGAGTCCCCTAATAGACAGTCACCACATGAAATCACATTCAATAACACACCAGACACTACTCTGAATGATGCTGCCGTGAATAATCAGCTGTCACCTAGGGCCATGTCTCGTGAACCACAAGGAGCTACCGTGAATGATGTTGAAATTAGGTAGTAAATAGTCAGTAATTGCACCTCCAGTTTCCTTGCGTCGCTCAAACAGGGATAGGCGCATTCCTAGCAAACTCCAAGATTATTATTGTGATTTAGTCACAAGACAAGGGTCATCTCCTCATGCTTTCTACAGGGTCATTTCTTATGATAACTTGAAACGATTCACACAAGGCCTTCACCATGTCTGTCACCTCCATAACAGAGCCCCGCACGTATAATCAGGCTATTAAGCAAGATTGTTGGAAAAACGCAATGCAGGCAGAAATTAAAGCCCTCCAGGACAACAATACTTGGCAACTAATTGATTTACCTGCTGGTAAAAACCCCATAGGTTGCAAGTGGGTTTACAAGGTAAAGCTTAAGGCAGATGGTACGTTTAGAGCGATGCAAAGCGAGGTTGGTAGCCAAGGGATATACACAACAACTAGGCGTAGATTATATCGAGACTTTTTCCCCGGTGGCTACCATTCGAACTTTCTTGGATGTGGCTGCATCAAAGGCTTGGCATATCCATCAAATGGACATCAACAACGCCTCTCCTACATGGAGATTTAAATGAGGAGGTCTACATGGTTCTTCCTCCCGGCTTCCAAAGTGACAAGCCAAACTAAGTGTGTAAATTGTTAAGGTCACTTTATGGCCTTAAGCAAGCGAGTCGTCAATGGAATGCCAAACTTACTGCTGCCCTGCTGCGTGATAGCTTCAAACAGTCCAGCGCTAATCCATCTTTATTCACCAAAGGTACTGGCAACAGCTTCATCTCCCTCCTAGTCTACGTTGATGATATATTAGTAGCAAGCAGTGACTTGGTTCTCATCCAGAAGCTGAAACATTTTCTCAATGAAGCTTTTAAGATCAAGGACCTAGGTGTCATTGGTTATTTCCTGGGCATTGAAGCAAAGGTCAGCAGTACCGGTTTAAACTTATGTCAAAGGAAATATGCTCTTGACATCCTAACTTATGCAGGATTTCTTGATTGCAAACCCGTGAACACACTAATGGTCCCAGAGTCCCAATTACTACGAGAAGATGGCATATTCCTAAGTGATCCGGGCAGCTATCGTAGATTAATCGGCAGACTGTTGTATCTCACGGCAACTAGGCCGGATATCACATATGTTGTTCATCAACTCAGCCAGTTCGTTAGTGCCCCCACTGATAAACATATAGCCGCTGCGCATCGAATACTCCGCTACATAAAAGGGTCTCCCGGACAGGGGTTATTTTATCCCGTCAACAACACGCTCAAGCTGAAAGCATTTTCCGACTCAGATTGGGCCTCATGTGCTGATACTCGCAAGTCTATCACCGACTACTGTATTTTTCTTGCCATGTCTCTAATTTCATGGCAGTCAAAGAAACAAGCCACCGTATCGAAGTCTTTATCCGAGGCAGAGTACCGGGCACTTGCCAACATTGCATGTGAGCTACAATGCTCACTTCATTACTCTAGGACTTGGGCATAGCCAGAAATGATCCCGCCACTGTCTTTTGTGGCAACAAATTCGCTATCGCCATTGCAGAAAATTATGTATTTCATGAAAGAACCAAGCACATAGAGATCGATTGCCACATTTGCGGGAGAGAGTTACTCAAGGGTTGATTAAGTTGTTGTCCGTTTCCACTGTCAACCAAACTGCCGACGGCTTCACCAAATCCCTGCCAAATTCTCAGTTTGAGTCTTTTGTGTCTAAGCTGGGTGTACAAGATTTGCACACTCCAGCTTAGAGGGGGGGGGGTATTGAGGGAAATGTAGAAGGGCACATCCGTATTTTCCTTGTTCTGATTGTTGTAGCTGCCATTACTATATAAGGTGGCAGTTTTCCTTTTTTCAGGTTGAATAAACAGTTTTACGTACCAAAACCAGTCCAATGAGATATTTTCTTTCTTCCCTCCTCCCGTGAAATTTGGTCTCCGATAACACATTTGACTCAAACTCATGACTTTTCATTTGGAAAAGTCACTTCATGTCATTAGACAACAAGATCATTGACATCTAAAATATTTATTGATTGTGATAACTTTTAACATTTTTTGGGTGGCAAGAGAAACACACAATTATTATGTAATGATGTACACTAGGTAAACCACACTCCTCTGTAAAATGCAATAAGAAGACCCGGTATGATGGACTCGATCTAGAGAATGTTAGCAAGAATTAACCTCGTGATCATTTAAACACGAGAATCATGTTCCATCCCCTCAGTCACCTCTTCCTCTTCCAAGACACTTTTAACATATTTAACAAACTCACAACATAATTAATAGATATAAAGAAAAACTTATTAACCAAGAGCGATATTATCACTTAAAAAACATCATTATAACCAAATTATGACTAAAAGTAGACTTTTGTTTGTTTTGTTTTTTATTTTCTCTTTTTGCATTGTTTGGTGCAATGGAGGAGACCTCAGGCCCCCTTAATTGATTCTCCGGGTACAACGTGGACACCGAAAATCTTAAGTAATCTGAAAGTTCTTCGAATACAATCCCCCACCCCACACTATCTTACCCGAGGTTGGCAAGTCCGTTAGCGTTGCCTTCCCTCTAAACATGTATAATCTTAACCCTTCTCAAATTCTCCATCAACCTTCTATACTCAGCTCCCACGAGATTTAAGTCCCGATTGGCTTGAGCCTCATTTTTCATCATGTTAACCACTGCCTCGCTGTCCATCTCAATCACTACCACCTTATCCCAACCTCTCTGTAATCAATTTTAGGCTTTCTCTAAACCTCCACAACTCTGTGAGGAAGCTAGTAGTGATTCCAATGTTAACTGTGAAGCAATAATGATCCAAAACCACGCCTCCTGCGCTAGCCCAACCGGCACTAGTCTTTCTAGCTCTGTATGTCTTCAATTTACGTCAGCCTTCTTTCGTGGAGACCACCCTACCCATCTGCGCAAAATCCTTGATTCTTGAGCATCCTAGGTAGCCTTCATCACCACCTCGTTCGGTACCCTCTAAACATTTCTAAAAACTCCCTCATTCCGTGCTTTCCATAATCTAGGGATGTCAATTTAGCCCGAACCGATGGGCCAACCCGATAAAAACCGAAACCGAGAGGGCT
Source organism: Ipomoea purpurea (assembly GCA_009835305.1). NCBI lineage: Eukaryota > Viridiplantae > Streptophyta > Magnoliopsida > Solanales > Convolvulaceae > Ipomoea > Ipomoea purpurea. Next base: position 25,870 of record VALG01000589.1, read on the forward strand.
ATAGCCTGATAAAACAAATTAGCCCGACGAGCCCGAAACCGATTAGCCGATACCCGATAGGACTAGCCCGAAATTAAAAGGGCTAGCCCGACAACCCGAACTATTGAAAATTATTCTTTAGTATAGGAGTGATGTGAAACCTAACATACATAAAATAATTATTATAATTAAAATAATAAATAAATAAATAAATAATATATATATATATATATATTATATATATATATATATATATTATATATATAGTATATATATATATATAACATTACTAGTTACTACTGTACAGTAATGTTATATTATATTAGTAATGCTGTATTACTATACAGTAGTATATATATTAGTAATGTTGTATTATTGTATAGTAGTGTATATATATATATATATATATATATATAATATATATATATATAACATTTACTAGTTACTACTGTACAGTAATGTTATATATATATTAGTAATGCTTACAGTAGCATTTATATATATTATAACATTACTAGTTACTACTGTACAGTAATGTTATATATATATTAGTAATGCTACAGTAGCTTTTATATATATAGATAGTATATATATATATATATATATATAGTATATATATATATATTTAAATGTTACTTCCCGTTTCATCC
>VALG01000590.1:0-20540 GCA_009835305.1 Ipomoea purpurea
GACATATTACAAGTTTAAACCAGTTCGTCTTCCAAAAAAAAGTTAAACATTTTTTAAAATAAAACTATTCAGTCATCAGATCATGATCTAGCCATCTCATAATGCAAGTAGCCAATATTTGTCCACCTCTGGTTTGAAGCCATATTGGCTAATTTAATAATAATCAATCCCACCATAACTACCATAACCAATGGAATCCAATCAATGAATAACTCACACTCCACACTCCCAACCTATCCCAGGCTACACCAGCATCGACGCGCGATTGACGTGAAACCGTTGCGGCATAGCGAGCGACACGAACAGCCACAGGGTTTTAATTCATAAGCTTCACCAGATATGTCATCTACTCCCCTTAAAATAATAAGTGTAAAGATGAAAAAAGAAAAGTTAGGAAGCTACTAGCTTATTTTGAAAAGCTACCTAAAGTAGCGTTTCAAACTCTACCTTTAAGCTAGCTAGGAGCTTATTTTAAGAACACTACCAAACAAGCTTATAATTATAGTACATGTTAAAATCAAGCTATAAGCTCCTAGCTTAACGTTGCCAAATAGAGCCTATACCTAAACTAATCTCCATTCACACTAAGTTGATTTAATTAATAAATCGTCGGTAATAAACACGAGCCGATAAAATGAAGAAAAGCATTATATGATGATTATAGGTACGACCTGCAAAATGCTGAGCCTTGATTTGACCGTTAATCCACGAGTTGCCTCCCATCTTTTTGCTCCGACACATCAAATTCCTTTGATGTTCCACTATTTCATTGCCACAAATACTTGCACTCCAATTTTCATCATTATATTTTTGTTTTTACATAAGTACAATAATTTTATGTAGGGGCGGCCAATGTTCTCATTAAACTGTCAGTTTGTGTACAGTGAAGGTTTGAGTTTGAATAAATAATATTTTCAATAAGTGTAATATTTCGTATTTCAAATTTAAAAGTCTCGATTTAATTTCAATTTGGTCGTATAAATCTGAATAAACGTTTAATAATGAAAACAATATATATAGTAACGTATAATCCAGCGTCCGAAGTTAGCTAAGTATGACGCCGCCGCCGCAATTGCTGATTGAGTGATTAGGTGTTAGGTTCGGTGCTGGCTGGTTGGAAGCACACAACCCAATTCCAATATATTTTTTTTTTTTGGTCCGGAATCTTTCACTGTTCGTTTAACGGTTCAAGTTCACCCGGTTCGTTTCGAGAGATATAGAAACTGGCCCAAAGAGGATCATCACGGCAAATTATTGTATGGACCATGGTCCACACAATGTTATCGTGGACCATAACATAAAGTCACATTTTTAATATATTAAATGTACATTATTTTTGTACTGAATGTACATTTATCACAATATAATGTACACTCAGTACAAAAATAATGTACATCCCCGAATATAATGTACATTATTTTTGTGCTGAATGTACATTATTTTTGTACTGAATGTACATTATTTTATAGTATACAAAATATAGTCCACACAACTTGTATGGACCATGGTTCACACAATAATGATTGGGATCATCAACCTGTAAAAAATCGAATTCGAATTATCCCAAATTTTTTTCCCATAAATGGAGCTCATTTACTATTTGAGCTATCCTGTTGGTTAACCCAATTCCCATATTAATCACTTCTCCAATTAACTTCCTTTTCCTTTGACTGTTATTTCACCTTTCGTCTTTAACCACCCAAAAACCTTAGTCCTTAGCATATTTAGTAAAAAAATGAAACCTAAAAACGACCTTAATTATGATTTACGAACCTCGTCTTACATTAATTATGATATGAAAGTTAGGCGTCAGCTACTGGATGGTTATTGATTTCCTTTCGGTATGTGGTGTTTTAATTTTGTCTAACTCTTTTACCGCGTGTTTGATTAATGCAATAAGTCTGAAATGAAATACCATTTCTCCGAGAATAAACTTTATTCCATTGTTTGGTTTGTGTTTTCATGATTGGTAATAGCATTCACGGAAATGAGTTATTCCCCGCAGGAGAATAACCATTCCTAAGGGACCCCGGTATGTACTCTTCCAGCTTATTCCCCAAGTATTTAGAATCAACTTTTGACTCCTAATACCGAAAATACCCTTTAACATAATATATATATATATAACGTACTATAATATATTAGTATACGTATATATATAATGATACTATAGTATAATATAGTATATCACTTATATCACCATCCACCCCCTCAGCCGATACACCACCCCACCGCCACATTGTAATTACGTACAACATTGCTATTATTTGATCTTCTCAAAAAAAATATTGTATTATTTATCTAACTAATATAATATTGTTGCTATAAACATATTATTGTTATTGAAATCTAATCTGCTATTCATTAATTGGTTGACCCAGTTTTTTATATTTCTTGAAATATTTTGAGACACAACAGACATAAAGTGTATCTTACTAAAAAAACACTTCTCCCTCCCCACTTCCAAAATTTCTTTATATACTTTCCATTTTAAAAATAAGTAACTTACCTAAATAACCAAACATACGTACACACTCTACCTACCAATTTTGCCCTGACTCACCAATCATCTGAATCTCATGAAAAGTGTCCTTATTATATGAACAAAAAAATACACCAAAATTGTCGTCAAAAAAAAAAAAAAGTTGGATAGATGTTGATGAAAAATATCATTTTCAATGATACGTAGACTAGCTAGTTAGGGTAGTGGGTATTAAACAAGAAACATACCCACACGTGGCAAGAAACCCTATTAGTCTTTGCTTTGATAAATTTGCGCAAGCTTCAAACAATTCTGATTGTCTAAATTACTAAAAATAATTTAGTATAATAATATAAATTATAATGTTGGTAATTGACACACCAACAACTATGTTATCTTTTAAGGTGTAGGTTTGACTTTAAGGATACATCAAAACCTAACTAATTTGACTAATTAAAAACAGTAAATATATGTGCATACATGGTGCCCTTCGTATTCCTCTCAGTTTTTCAAAGAGTTGATACAAGGTAAAAGTTTTATAATTTTGCTAGCTTATTAAGTTATTGTGAAACAGTTCTTTCTATCTAGCCCCTTGTGCAATGTTAAAAAGAAAAAACAAAAATGCCTGCAATCAATCTTGCAAAATTTAGAAAATGAAGAAATTCTCTAAAATCACGCTCACCACTCCGCACGCTCACTTCTACCATTCGAATCCTATTAGTAACATCCCTCTATTCGCTGCTGACCCTTTAAATAATATTAGAACTAATATGAAATGTTACAAACTTCATCTTCATTTTCCTACACTCACCTGCTATGGATTAAAGGCAAAATCAACATCAACTCTTGACATAAAAAAAGCACTGTATAGTATACCTGGATGTAGCACGGTTTGAAAACAAATTAATCCCCATGACAAAATTAGTTTGGGGTACTTCCATGTGCACACGGTGCGGGTCGGTGGCATCTGATTGATTTGGGTTAGAGTCAACCGACGTTGCTCTAACGCCATCTCATTTTAATTTTACAGTACCTTTTTACTATTTCTTTTTTTACAATTAAAATTATAATTTTATGTAATTACGAATCTCATTCTAGTTCATTTTACTCTCTTTTTTTTATTATAATGTACATTTATAAATTTTTCATACATTACAAGGGTGTTTATTAAATTATAATTCTATTTTCAGCACAACTATAAACGATATAAACTTAGACACTCGTAAAAGACTAATAACATCATAGTTGATGTACAAGTGGTGTTTCCCAAAAAATAAGAACACTTGTACTTCCGTATACCCTTCCGCTATATATATAAACAAGGTAGGTACCTTTCCGCCCCGGGACGAATATAGTCGATTGAGAACAATTCAAGATCGCATCTTAAGCTTCTTGCGTATACGAGACCGTCGCATAGCAGCTGTAGCACCAAAGCAACGCGCGCGTGCATGTTCACCGACGCTTGCTCAATACATTGAGCGTCACCAACCGAACAACGACAACCGAACAACTACTCCTTATCTTTAATTTGTCCCGTAAAAATTTTTGCTAAAGCAACTTTATTCTATCATTCATTTTATTGTCTTTTTAGTAATGCTTTCCTTTTAATAGTTAAGAATATCAAAAACTAACTTTTTATTTAAACTCTCATATATACTACCTATATATATACTATAATGATATATATATATCATATACTATACTTACCATTTGATAGTCTTTTGTTGTTATAAAAATTATAAGTTAATTCATCTAGAAACATAGAAATGATACAACTAAATTCAAATAACAAGATATAATACAAATTATACCTTGATGTAAAGTAGGTGGCCCTCACAAAAAAATAAGAAAAAACTTGAACCCATAAGCTTTTTCAGTTTTTAATAACCTTTAATCAATTCAATTCAAATAAACCAAATTAACCTAATTTAATGCCGGCAGTGAACCGCCTTCTCCACCAAATATACAATTACCACATCTCTCTCAAAACCTATTTTTTTATGTACTCTATTCTGCCTATACCTCTTGTTATTCTTTGTCAACGAGCAAATATACCATTCTTTTGGCTCCACGAGTATTAAGCAACAATGACCGGTTTTTCAGTCCACCATGTTTAATTTCTACAAATCTTCTCATCCCCACGACTATTTGTTTATAGTACCAATTTTCATCCCCACGACTATTATTTAGTACCAACAATTCCATCACGTCGGTCACCCCTCCATCCTCAAGACATGTCGAAATCAATAGATCAAAAGTAATACCCCAGCATTTGAATTTCATTTTTGACATTATATACAACCGTGAGGTGATTTGTCTGGTTGGAAAAAACTCTTCTGAGACACGAAATCTCAACCTAGCTCGACTCATCTAAACCTAAATATACTTTAGGTCTCACTCTCCATTTCTATTTCTGTTCATCATTACCTATTTATTGAGACCCAAACTAAAACTCTTTTTTTTATTTGTTTATCTTTATTTAGTATTATTTACCATTTATTTTTAAATTTAACTTTGTATCAGTCTGTATATATATCAAAAAGGTAAGGCTACTTTCCCCTACCCCCGGGACCTAATGTACGTGATTAGCAAATCTCAAGATGCGTTTTACAGGGTCTGCGTATAGGACGGCGCAGAGCAACCAAGCAAGTTGTGCATGTCTCATACGCTTGCTAATTAACATTGGAGCAATCACCCCAACTGACAACCGAGAACAATACTCCGATCCCTATCCCTTTAGTTTTTTCTGTAAAATTTTGGTTCTTAAAGCAACTCTATTCTATCATGTCATTTTTGTTTTTTTTTAGTAATATTTTTTAAATAGTTAAGAATATAAAAGAACTAATTTTTATTTAAAATCTCATTTTTATTTGTTATCTATACTATATCCGTACGTTACTAGTATATACTTAATCTATATATACCTATATACTATATATATACTGATACTATAAAATATATATATATAATATATATATACTATATACTATATACTATATACGTTACATCTTGCATAGTTTTTGTTAACTATACAAGAAATTATAGTTATTATTAGAAACTAGAAATGATAAATAAATTTAAATACAAGAATAATAAGATATACTTGATGTAAACGTAGGTGGCCTCACAAAAAATTGAAGAAAAAACCTTGAACCATAAGTTTCTCAGTTTTAATACACTTTTAATCAATTCGCCAATTCAAAATAAACCCAAATTAACCTAATTAATCGCCGGAGTGAAGTCCTTAAAATATAACAATTAACAGCTCTCTCAAACAAATCTTTTTTTATGTACTTTTTTGGCCACTCAGGCTAACCTCTTGTTACTTCCTTGTCCAAATAGATCAAAAAGTAAAAGCATTTGAATTTCATTTTTGACATTATATAAACGTGAGGTGATTTGTCTGGTTGAAAAAAACTCTCTTGAGACAAAATCTCACCTAGCTCGACTCTAAACTAAATTATTTAGATACTCAGTCTCATATTTGTCCTAGTTATTATTCATTTGACAAACTAAAACTCTCTTTTTTTCTGTGTTTATTTTATTTAGTGTTATTTATTTATTTATTTTTAAATTTAGTTTTTTTTTTAAATCTTTAATAGCAATTTTAGTGTCACTAAAGATATAAATTTTGTATACTAATACTAAACTTAATATTAAAAAAATTAAATTAAAATAACTTTAGTCAAGTCTTATTAATCGAACCAGACATAAAATGAGATGGAGGGAGTAATTAGCTTATCTGTTAATTTTGGTTTGTTTGACCTGGTTAAACAACTAATATGAGTGTTTGATTAATTAGTTTTTTGTAACAGCTTATCGCTCCAAAACACTACAATTCAAAAAACTGCTCAAAACAGTTTTTTTGACTAGTTTTTTAGAAAGTCATGTAATCAGCTATCCGCTAATAGCTAATTTACCAAATATTTTTCTACAATCAGCTAATGTTATCAATTATTCAAACCCGCTAACTCAATTAGCTAACAGTTATTTACCAAACACTCCATTAGTAAAAAGAAAAAGAGTTTGTTGTTAGCAGAAACGTTGAATATATAAAGGTAAGTACTTGCCCCCGGCCCCGAGACTAATATAGTAAGTGATTATCTAACCTCAAGTTATAACGGGAGATGACAGAGTGAGAGACTGGGAGTTCGAACCCCATAAAAAAATAATAAAAAGAAGATAAGTACTTCATGAAGCTTGACTTTGTGAACCACCAAATTCTGTTCAAATTGAAACGGAAAAGGTAGGTGTCAGGGATGTGAAATTTGCATTTGCCGCAAAAAATTACTATCAGGAATTCTGTCATTGTCATTCTATATGTATATTAATGTCTCTTTTCTCTCTCTAGTCTCTATCTCTCTCACACACAGTAATGAGGTATCTGTTTTTCTAGACAGAGAGAGAGTCAGCAGAGCACGCTTGCTGCCTTGCCCACGGATCACAACAAATTTGAAGGGTTGCGTCTTGCGTGAGAAGTTCTCCAATTCCGTTTACAAAAACAGATTCTTTCTCCTCCTTCTAATCTCTCCCAATCTTCAATCCCCTCCTTGCTTTCAGGCTTTCTTTACTCCCAACAAAAAGACAGAAAGTTTGCAACAAAGAAAACCAGAGAAATTAAAATTAAAGCTTTGGATCACAATCCTATTTAGCTAACACTTCACTTGTAGTTTTCCCTGTTTCCTCTTCTGCTTGTAGTCTGTCACACTCCATTCAGATTTCACTGTCTGGGTTTCACAGTTCTTGAGGTTGAGGCATGGGGGTGTCTATAACTTTCAGCTTTAATTGGTAAAGTTCTCATCTTTTAATTATTTTTTTTAATATTCTGATCTTCCAATGTGAAAATTTTAAAAAGTTGGTGCCTTTTTCTTCTTTCTGTCTGCAGAAAGATCTCTGTGGAGTGGTTTTTTTTTTGTTTATTTTGTGTTGTCAGGACAAAAAAAAACATGGAGGGATATTCAAGAAAGGAAGAGAAATGCAATAAGGTTCTGTTTGAAGGGAGAAGCCATGGGGTTTCTGAAGAGAAAAAGCTGGAACTGAGGCTTGGTCCACCAGATGGAGATTGGTGTGTCAAAGATAGGTCCAAGGTTAGGGGAAGAGATGATTCACATTCACACCTCTCTTTCACCCATTTCTCCTGTGCTTCTGCAAAGAGAGGGTTCTTGGAAGCTCCTGTTAATGGAGCCCAACCCCCCCATCAGTTCTCATCCTTCCTTCACCTTCAATCACCCAGCCAGAGCCAGTGTATGCCTGTGAGGCCACAGGAACCAATCACAGCCTGGGTGTTCTAATAGGTGTAGACTTGAACAGTTCAGAGAAGATGGCATTTTCACCTACCTGCTGTGCCAAACACCTCTCAGAAAAGGTTTCTTTTTTCTCACTGTTTTCTTATGTTCACTGTCACAATTGTTTTTATAGTCTGTTGCTGATAATGGGGTGTTTGGTGAATAACTGTTAGCTGATTGGGTTAGTGAGTTTGATTAGTTAATAGCGTTAGCTAATTGCAGAAAGATGTTTGGTTGATCCCTCGTTAGAGAAATAAGAATGAATCGTGGATGCGTTTTCTTTCATATATGGAGTGGATTTATGATGATTTAGCAATAATTTCGATCGAAAGATACTGACCCTATGCTATTCTTGTGCTATGGGGAACTAAAGGACTGCTCCTTCTCCAGTTGTGGGTGGCCGCCCCTTCGTTCGTTCAGGAAGAATCTTGCAAGTAGCAGCTCTCTGAAACAAATCCCGGAGTCACAAAATGCAGTCTCGAACAAGTTTTCGAGTGAAAAACCGATGGAAAGGAGCCAAAAAGGTTTCTTTGTTAAGATTAACATGGATGGAATCCGATTGAAGAAAAGTGGATCTCAGCGCCTATGACAGCTACGAAAAGCTTGCTTCTGCTGTCAATGAACTCTTTAAAGGCCTTCTTGCAGGTTTCTTTCCCCATAAGTTTGACAGTTTTCCTAAGCGTTTTCGATGTCCAAATCACGATTAACTATATTCTGATTGGAGTTGTGCTCTTTTCTATGTTTTAGCTCAATCTGAAGGTGGAAACCGCAACAAGGAAGGGGGGGAGAGAAAGCGATAACTGGATTGTTGGATGGAAGCGGGGAATATACACTCGTTTATGAGGATAATGAAGGGGACACGATGCTCGTTGGGGATGATGTCCATTGGCCAGTAAGCATATATTTCACTATATTTCGCCCGTTTAGTCCTTATTCATGATTCAACACAAAAAACATCTTAGTATGCACCAAACAATCCAAGAAACAGACATGTTCTGATCAATCTTTCAACATCTGATTTCAGAATGTTTGTGTCGACTGTGAAGAGGCTGCGCGTGTTGAAAACCTCTGAGCTCTCGAATCTAAGCCGTGAGTTCAATTTCTTCACTTTCTTGGATATGTTGTGTGATGATATATATATAGCGTCGTCTTCTGATAAGCGTCGGGTTCTGATAACTTCAGGTGGGAAGCAGGTGAAGCTCTAACTTAACAAGGAGGAAGCTAAGCAGCCTTTTGTGTGAAGAGTCTTTTGCAAATATTGTGTTGAGTTGTTCTTGTAAGTCATCTATGTTTTGGATAAAATTTTGAGTTTAAGCAGAAATGTTCAGAAAAAATAAAAATGTAACTGTATGTATAATTCCAGCAAGCTTTTTGTTCCTGTGAAGACAAAGAATCTTGGTTCTTTTCCTAGGATAAATTACCATCCTAAACTTTTGTGCATTATGCTAATGGTCCTCAACCCTCTATGGTCCCATGGTGAAAGATATAAAAAAGAACATATGGCCAATCTAATTAAAAACAATCATTATTGTGTGGACCTGGACCACATTTTGTCTACTGTAAAATAATGTATATTCTGGACTACATTTTGTCTACTGTAAAATAATACATATTCAGTACAAATATAATGTACATTGTATTCAGGGAATGTACATTATTTTTTTCTGAATGTACATTATATTTGAGCGGTAGTCCACACAATAATTTGCAAAATACTTTGAGTCAGTCCTCAAATTGCTAACATCTTTAATGTATGAAATAATAGATCAAGTTTGCCTAAAAAGGAACGTTATGTTGTGAGCACAAGGTGGACACGTTTCAGTATCCATAATTTTTATACTGTAGATTCATAATTTCTATATTGTTGATTCATAAAATTTATACTTTAGATTCATAATTTTTAAACTGTAGATTTATAATTTAAATACAATAGATTCATAATTTTATACTGCAATTTCATAATATCTGTACTGTAAATTCATAATTTCTAAACTGTATAATTATCAAATTATGAACATATAGTTCTCTGATTTGAGAAAACAGAGTTCAACAATTGAAATCTAAAGTATAAATTTTATGAATCTACAGTATATAAATTATGGATCTACAGTATAGAAATTATGAATATGCAATCGGGCCCACAACATAATTTGCCGCCTAAAAATTATGAACCCATAAGGATTTATGTTGGGTTCATTCAAATTCAGAGGCAAATTATGCTTTGGAACCCTGTTCACCTTGCAAGTTGACCACGATTCTAAAACTATTCATAATTATGAATATATAATTTAAAAATTATGAACATATACTTCTATAATTATGAACATAGAGTTGTGAACATATATTTCTGTAATTATGAATATAGAGATTCAATAACTGTGAATATGAAGTTCAAAAATTATGAATATATAGCTTTATAATTGTGAATATATATTTCAATGAACATAGAGTTATGTAATTGTGAATATAAAGGTCAATAATTATGAATATGAAGTTAACAAATTATAAATATATAACTTTATAATTATGAACATATAGTTCAGAAATTCTCTATTAATAAAACTTGAAAAAAAAAATAAAAATCCTCTATTAGTAATTTCATCTGTTGATTGTTAGATGCAGGATCGGCATAGTAATTTTCCCTCCCTCCTTCCTTTTAGTCAAATTTTCCAATTCTTCCTAATTTCTATTCCATCTTCTTCCTTGACTGTAATTTAATTCTCTCTCTGTGTATCTATCTTTCGTTCTTTGATATTTTGCAATTTTTCTTGCTACTTTAAGTTTTTTATTTTTTTATTTTTTTTATTTAATTATAGTATAGTAAAGAAGATGGAGGGGAAATTACCATGTTGACCCTATTTCTAAAAGTCAATTAATGAAATTGATTTTTTGAAAGGAAGAAGTAAATTTCATTAAACATCAACTAAATGAGAAATGTAGGATGGTGGCATAGTAAATCACGACCTAGGACAGAAGTAGAACCTATTATCCGTACTAACACATGATCGACATGATTCGCTGACCTTTTGACAGTTGAACATACACGTTCTCAATGTCCAATTGTAATTAATGGAATTGATAATTAAGGGTTAATTGAATAAAATCATCCAATTCAAGTTCAGAACTTAATTGAGCATGAAAAGTCACTTAAGACTAAATCAAGTAAAATTAATATATTATACGACTAAATTAATTGTGTCGGAGAGTCTAATTCTACTTTGAGGAGATTAGATGAATTCACTCTTATCCTCTCCACGAATACTCACATATAACTATATATTAAAAATTATAAAAATTTAATTGTAGTGAACTAATTCAATCAACATCTCATTGTGACTAATATGCAGTAACATGATATTTGTAGTAAATTTAAGAGGGTAGGAATGCCATATCATATGATAATTTGTCGAATTCAACCATAATTATGTCTACTTAAGACTCCAAATCATGTACCGTTGATCTTTCATTATCTTACCTATAGGTAATAGGCGATTAAATTTGGAGCCATTATTGTACTACCGTTGTTGAATCTAACTCCTAAAAATTAATGATTATTAATCTTGCTTAGCTCTCCAACGTTTTCCCTCTTACGTTATATGACATGCAATAAGGAACATTAACTACCATAAAAGATCACAAATATCAAGTTATGTTATATGGCTGCAATAAGGAAACATCATCAACTACCATAAAAGATCACAAATAGCAACTATAACTGTTTTGATTTAAGTCCTATTTGATAACATAATTATTTATATTATCAGTCAATTTTAGTTTGTTTGTCCACTATTAACTGTTTGACTTGGTTAACCAATCATATGAGTGTTTGGTTAATCAACTTTTTGTAATAGCTTATTGTTCAAAACACTAAAATTCAAAAAAACTGCTCCAAAACATATGTTTCGATCACCTTTTTGATAAAATAAATTATACCTTAAAGGCCATTTTGCAAGTAATCAGCCATCAGCTAACAACTAATTTACCAAATATTGTTTCCAAACTAAACATATTTATACAACAGCTAATACTATCAACTAGTCGAATGTTTATATTATAATTTTTGTATTAAAAAAAAAATTTAGTGTCTGCATTCTAGCCGAACTCAAATAGATTGAACTCAAGTCAAGTGACTTTGGGCTCAAAAATAATAAAATTCGATTGAGCTCGAGTTTTGACTATTTAGACTCAACTTACTGGATTATTCCCCTATGAAAATTAAATAAAGGACACAATTTTTTTTACATAAAAACTCATAAAGGAAAAACCACATGCTACTTTCAATGGTCCATGCCAAATCGCACCATATTGTTTTAATATGTAGAAGTTAATTATATGAGAAAGATGGCATGTCTTCGATCTAAGATTGGATGTCATCTCTTCTTATGATAATTCATATTTATAAGTGGTGAAACATAATCGTAAATCATAATCCCTGTAATAAAAATAATATATTAACATAAAATAGTCAATCTGAGAGACTGAGACAATCCAAGAACCATGTCGCGTAGAAATTTTTTTGGATAGAGAATTCATATAAATTGTACTTTTTTTTTCTTACTATAATTGCTCCTCTTACGAGCCTTATATCAAACTTGATTTAGGCCATTAGAAATACAACATCAATACAATTCTTGTAAATATTTCACTCAATAGACAAGTAATTTTAGTGTGAATCTTAAAAAAAAAAAAACAAAAAAAAACTGTTGGTCTTTGTGGAATTGTGGTATAATAGGGTAATCTTGTCACCACTCACCATTGATGAACTTTTACGTATACCTAAAAAAATGGAAAGATTGGTCAAATAATAAATAATCAATTGTTGAATTCAAAGAAGATATATAATTACTCCAAAGTCCAAACCTATCTACACGTTGGAGCACCAATAGGTTGGTGTCACCTAGCTATATGCCTATATTTAGCATATTTTTATTTTATTTTTTAAAAGAAAAATACTCGCTAACCTCGGCTTAAAAATTAAAAATTAATATTTATTTGCAACAAAATTTGGAATAATTACTCAAAATGAATGATTGAGTAGGTATAACATGATTTACATATATGAAAATCATGAGTGATATTTCTATCATACATATCTTTTAAAATGGAGAATCATATGATGGTGATAAATGGAGAAATTCATCGGAGAAGAAAGAAAATGGGTAAAATGATAAAAATACCTTCATTATTTGATTTATTAAATTTTTGTTAGTGAGATTGACCGATAATTTAATTTGTGTGACCAAAACTGATATAAATTACATAGTCAAGATACTAAATTAATATTTTTAAAAATTAAGTGTTGCAATTAACACAATTTAAATAGACAGAGGACTAAAATTAAAATTTTCTCTTTTTAAGAGTTATAAATTTTATTCTTTTCTTTTTCTTCCCAATAAAATCAGGGTAATAAAAGTTTACACAACACTTGACGTTTTCCTCTCTAATTACTCTACTGCCCTTGCCTTTCCAAATATAGTAAATACAGTGATCAAAATGATCTGCATTTAAAGACAACCATTCTGAGTTTCTGCAACAATCCATCATTCCCTTTCACTTTCTCACCCATTTCTCCCAGCGATTATCTTCAGAAAAATGGCAGCACACATTTCTGAAGGCATCCTATGTGACCCAAATATTCTTTTGGGTACTTATAATCTAACACATTTATAGTATTTGAATTGCTAACATCTTTGATTGGAATGAGATTCGAGACATCTATGTAATGTAAATATTTTTTTTGGTAATTATAATCTAATCTATCTATAGTATTTGTCAACATGATTTTATCAACATCTTAATTGGGATGAGACTTAAACCATGAATTCTGTTTGAAATGATAATACTGATGTCATCAGACTTATTCAGATCACAATGTACTTGACTCATTTTTATTTATTTTCACATCATTATTCAATAATTACTTATTTTATATCATAATTTTTTTTAAAAAATGATTACACTCCAATCTTGAGGGTGTTACCGCCCTTACTTGGGAAGTAAATGAGGTTAACCGCGATAGTATCTGACCCTTAGGGACCTAAATGCCCACAACCAGATTATTCAATATCTCGATCTCTTTGTTGGTATTAAGTCTAAAACTATACGATTGACAATAAAATTAACTTATTAACTAATTGATATTGTGAAAAATATTAATTAAATTAACCGAATGTAAACTCATCATACAAATAGTCTAGCTACTAATTTATTTTGAAACACTATTTAAAATAAAGTATTAAAATAAACTAGTATTTTAATCTTTTTATGTTTTATCAAACAAAACTGGTAGTTTAAAATAAATTATACCAAATATTTTGAAACAAATGAGCCTACGGCAATAGACACTCACCGGAAGGCCTTTCTATGATAATTACGCTTAACTACTGTATTTGGTGAGGGATTTAATGGCGGCCGTTTTAGTATCCGTTTGAACGGTGAGGATCGAAATCATTAGATTTCCCAGAAACCCATTCTTATTTTGTCTATATAAAAACAACGCTTCAGGAACATGCATTGCATATACTCCATAGGGGTGAAAAAGAGATTCATAATGGGCCACTGTGTCAGCCTAAAGTAATGGGTATATATGTTTTGTTGCTCCAGAAAGTTAGAGAGAGAAACAAAAGGGATTTCTTTACAGTGAGAGAAAGCTAAGCTTGCAGCTTTGACACAATTGCACAACTACTAAAGATTCTATTTTTATTTTATTTTTAATCTTCTGTTTTTGGATAGCTTTGGTATTGAGAGAGGTGGAGATCCAGTGCTTTTTTGAATCTCAGAAGGCTTCTTGTGCATGGTGAAAATTCACCCTTTTTCTTCTCTCTCATTATTTTCTGCTTTTTCAATGGTTTTCAGTTCTCTTTTACTCTTTATCATCCTGTTTGACCAGAAAAAAAAGGTTTAAAGAAAAAGAAAGAACAAATTGGGCGGGAGTAATCTTGATTCTTGAGCACTAAGCAATATATCAGATTTTATAGATTGTGAGTAAGAATACATATCGAGTTTTGATACTTATAATATGATGATTCTTTAATAGCACTAATATACTTATCATTTCATCTAATAGACAGTTGAGTTGTTATGATTTACACTCTACTATTTATCGGGTCAGGGTGTGAGACTTTAGAGACGAGGAATTTGTTTTTTGTGGGCAAGAAATCAAATTGCAAGATAGGAGGATTTTTGTATTTGAAAAAGGAGAGGAAAATGATTATGCTGTTTGTGATAATTACCCCCAGTGAATTTTTTATGTGAGTTTTTGGGTTCTTGAAAAGATTCAATCTTTGTTTTCTGTGTGCTATTTTTCAGTGCTGTTTGTACTTTGTGATCATTATTATTGTTGTTATTACCAACTGTAAGTTTTTGTCTCTACTTGTGTTTGGGATTCTTGAGGTTGAAGTTTCAATCTGATCTGTTGTTTTAAGTCTTTAACGGTTTTTGTGATTATTACCTTGAGAAGTTTCAGTCTTTTGTTTTAATGGTGATTATTACCCTCTGTTAATTCTCGTTTCTTCGTTTTTCATTTTGAATTAAATTATTTTATTTAAACCTGTTTCGTTCTGAGAAGCCTTTTTGTCTTATAATACAGTTCGTCACGAGGTTTGTGTCGGTAAAAAAAGAAAAAGGAGAAGAAAAACCGGATCTTATTTTAAGGTTAAACCATTTCCTCCATACTCTGTTCTTATAACATATATATCTGCTTGCGAGCATGTAAAGTTTCTTAATCTCTCTCTCTCTCTCTTTCTTATGTTCTTCGATTGTTTTCTCTCTCTATAGATATAGTTCTGTATCGGGGATTTGGAGGGAGAATGGGGAAAGCTGTGAGGTGGTTGAAGGGGTTGCTGGGGATAAAGAAAGACAAGGAATTTCCGGACAAGAAGGTGAATAAGCGGTGGAGCTTTGGCCGGTTGAGCAGCGATTCACGGGCGGCGGCGGTGGCGGGGCCAGGTTCCCGGGGATATGACGCCGGTGAGATCTTACCTGTCTGACTCCGAGAAGGAGCAGAACAAGCACGCAATTGCTGTGGCCGCCGCCACTGCAGCCGCGGCTGACGCGGCCATGGCGGCGGCGCAGGCTGCGGTGGCGGTGGTGAAACTTACCAGCCAAGGCAAAGGTGGTGGAGGAGTGGCGTATGGGAGGAGGGAGAAGTGGGGTGCTGTCAAAATTCAAACTTTCTTCCGGGGCTATTTGGTAATTTCCCTCTTTTGCTTCATTTTTCGCAATCTACTAAATTGTGTTACATTTTTCTTGCCCGCAATTTACCAAATTTTGTTACGTTTTTCTTGCCCACAATTCTATAGACAAAAATAAATTTTGGTTTCGTATTTTTGTTCACAATCTATGAATAGAAACCAACCGAGCTGTTCGTACAGACAGTAATTTAAATATTTTACATTCCTATGTTGTCTTAGCAAACCTCAAAGTCTAACATAAACTACTAAATTGTCTTGGATCTAATTTGATCCATTTGCAGGCAAGAAAAGCTTTAAGAGCTCTGAAAGGAATAGTAAAAACTGCAGGCTCTAGTGAGAGGTTATCTTGTTCGAAAAGAGCCGCCGCTACTCTGTATAGTATGCAAGCTCTCATCAGAGCTCAGGCGGCCGTCCGATTCACAAAGAGTTCGTTTTCATTGAGCAATGACCCCAGATTTGTGGCAGACATTCGAGCCAGAAAGTCCACTGTAAGAATTTAGGATTTTATGTTAGTTCTTGATTTGTA
Organism: Ipomoea purpurea; assembly: GCA_009835305.1. Classification (NCBI taxonomy): domain Eukaryota; kingdom Viridiplantae; phylum Streptophyta; class Magnoliopsida; order Solanales; family Convolvulaceae; genus Ipomoea; species Ipomoea purpurea. The sequence goes on from VALG01000590.1 coordinate 16,486, forward strand.
CGAGAAGATTGTTGAAGAGAAATGAATTAATGTTTTTGTTTGCAGGAGAGGTTTGAGCAATCAATGATGAATGGACATGGACGAGAGCCCGAGGACAGTGGAAATCGATACGTACAATCTGAAATCAAGATCCGGGTGGAGGATCAGCACCGGCATGTCGGAATCCGGCGACGATCAGATGAACTCTCCCTTTCTAATTTCAACCCCTCCGCCGTGTCGGATTCCGGGCAGGCTATCGATCCCGGACCGGCGCCATTTGTGTGATTACGACTGGAGCTTTCTGGGCGATGACTGCAAGTTCCCGACGGCGCATAACACGCCGCGAGCCAGGGGCTCCGGGCGGTTCAATGCGCCACCAACGCCGGCGAAGAGCGTCTCCGGGGAGAGCTTGTTCCCGAGTTACATGGCGAATACCCAGTCCTTTAACGCGAAGCTGAGGTCTCATAGCGCGCCGAAGCAGAGGCCGGAGACGGGGCAGAAGAAGAAGAGGTTTTCGTTGCCGGAAATAATGGCGGCAAGAAGTAGCTTCAGTGGCGTTGGAATCCACAAGTCTCGTTTTCAAGTTGACCGGGAATACGGTTTCTGAGGAAGGTTTTGGGCAAGTTTTGTATAGAGAAAGTTGGTCGGAGAGATTCTCTGATGTATTGCCAAAAGCGTAGGATACAACAATGTGCTTTTGTGTATATTCTTTCATAGAATTTGACTGAATCTTATATATTTCATGAAATTTATGATATTATCTTTGTTTTCCCATTTAATTTGTACAAATAATTTAAAAAATAATTTAAAAATTTAAGACTAAACGTGCCAAAATCATATTAAATCCTAATCATACTGACTTCATGAATTCTGGATTTTAACATTTATCTTCTCACAGTTTGTGCAAAAATATGAACATTTCCAGGTTCCCAGTAATGTGTGTTGAAAAGAAAAGACGAGAAAAAAGTTTGAGACATGTGTACCGGTTGAGATGAGGTTTTCGAATTGGTACAATCCTGTCCCGAATATTCGCCTGCTTCAAATTTCAAACACTACGTACGTACTACAAGAGATCTTTGTCATAATCTTTTTCTTTGTTTTCTTAAAGCAATCATATACTCTTTTTTTTCAAAAGTATTTTTATGATTCAAATAAGACAATGCAATAATAAGGCTGAACATCTAAACAAAATATTACTTCCCGGCAGTAGTCATCCCTAATTCCAGCCTAATAAAATAGTACAAAATACAATGTATAGAGTCAGAATATGTATATAGAGAAGATTCTGTTAAGAACATGGTCCTAAGTAAAAAGTGATAACTAATCTGTTATTTGTCTGGGTAATTTTCAGTTGATCACAGAGTTAATGTTTAAAAAAGATGACCCGGATCGACTCTCACCCGCACCAATGTGAGAGCAACCTCCATCCTCACAAATGCTTTTGTCCGGACGAAGGTGTGGTCATATTAAATATTGTTGAAAAATAAAGAAAAAAGATATAAAAGACAGCTAAGATTTGATTGTTATCACTTTATATAAATATATATATATATATATTATATATAGTATATATCTATATATATATATATTATATATATATTATATATAGTATATATAAATATATATATATAGTATATATCGTAAGGACATTATTCTCATATTGATTGTATATAATACCGTTGATAGAATTCAGTTTTGTCCTCCAAAACATTAAAATCTAACAATCATGATTGCTGTTTGCACACTAAGACTGGCTTATACTTATTTTAAGCTACTAATAAGCTATAAAAAAGCTCAGATTATAGGGTAATGTCCAAATAACTCCTCAGCTTAAAATAAGAGCTTTTTGAACGTTATAGAATTAGGTAGCGTTCAATAAAACATTTACCCTTATTATTTTAAAGAATGACATTTTGAACTTATGGAATTAAAACACTTTCTCTCCCCAATCTCATTTCCACGTCAATAAACCATATACTATATATAGTTTCCTTGCTACATTAATGTTGAAACTATTAGCATTATATTATTCTTATTATTATTATATTATTTTTTATTTTTATAATGTATTATATTATTTATATTTATATTATTATTATTTAATGTTAATGTTATTTAATAATTAATATGGCTTCAATCTCAAATTGAACAAGAGCCGCCAACGAAAATTTAAGTCACACCCATAATCTCAATTCAAGTAGTAATATCTCCATCAACGAAAATTTAAGTCACACTTCTATAGAGATGAAGGAAGATTCACAACAATATTGCTACTTCATTATGGGATGCTAGATCATGATCATGCTAATAGTTTTATTTAAAAAGTGTTTACTTTTTTTGGGAGACGAAATGTTAAATTTTAATATGTAAACAAACTAATTTAAATTTTGTGACGATGTCCTTTTTAGTCTTTTTACATTTATCAGCTTATAAAAAAGCTAATTTTATCAAACACTTTTCAATCATAACAGCTAGCTTAAGAGCTCTTCAATTTTCAGCTCCGACCTTATAGCTTTTCAGCTTTCAGCTCCTTTTCAACTATCAGCTCCTAACTTATAGCTTTTCAGCTAGGTTTGCCAAACAGAGCCGCTATGTGCAATTAATCACAACTATTATCACAATGTTGCCACCAATATACATCGCCATCACCCAATCCCAATGCCTCAACCACCATAATCCACACCCCCTCATCATCTCTATCAAAAAAAAAAAAAAAACACCAAAAAAACACCATTACTACTCATACCATAAAACTACTAAGCAATCACTATACTCGAAACTACTATTATTGATGAACCTTTTTCATCACGTAACTCATTAAAATATTACGTAACTACTATTACAATTACCAATTTTAAATCACCTCAAAACATAAATTAGTTCGAATCCGTTCAATATCCACTCTTCGAAAAAACATTGTAATTCAACTATATAATTAAATGAGAAGTTATCTTTGTTTTTAGTACTGGTGGGGTGTTGGTTCGATTCGAGTGATACTTAAATTTTATTTTGAATATCTGAAAATTTCAGGTGATTTTTTAACACCCGATATCCGAATTAAATTTAATTGAATATTATTCAGTTTGGGTGAAATTATTTCCAGTTCATTTAAATATACTCAAAATTGTATTATTTTTTTATTATCAATTTCAAGTTTTTTAACGATTTTATTATTTTTGTATTTATATTTTTTTATATACTATCAAACTAAAAATAAGACAAAATAGTAATTACTAATTAAGAGACTTTTGGAGAATTAATATATTATTAGTTGTGAAATAAATTTAAAATTAAATATATAATTTATATTATTATATTTATAATTTTCGGTTTGTTCGAGTTTTGATTCGATTAATCGATAAGGTATCCAAACCAATTTTATATTCAGATATATCAAAATTTAAAATATGCTGAACCGATAATTATTCAAATTCATCTGAAATTTACAATTCAATTCAGGTTTCGACTGGTAGTTCGAATAATCCAATTTACGCCCACCCTAATTTTTAGACATTAGATCTGAATTTGAATTCTGTTATCCAAATAATATCGCATTTCGCTATATTGCATGTGACAGAGTAATAGCACCGTTGTAAGGTCAATTAAGAATTTCATCTTAATTAATTTCATTTGCTGAAAAACAATTAATTTAATTTGCTCGTTACGTTGGCGCCAATTGTTATTTACGGCATTATAAAAAGTTTAAATCTTATATTTTTAAAAGTTTTGAAATGGGGTTGCTGAGGCAAATATTAAATAAGGCATAATCAGAATTAAGTAGCATGTTCTGATGATTCAACACTTATCAATACTGAATTTTCACAATTTCCAATAATTCAAGATGAAGGGTTGTTGTTTTTTGGTTTGGGTCGAACGACTATTGCTTTCATCACGACACGCTTACCTACGTTACACACTTCAATTTTTGGAGAGATTAATAATTAATTAACCTAATCTAATCATTACTATTCCTCCATCCCCGGCTTGACAGAACATTTAATTGGGAGAGATATAAATTGCGGTGAACTTAATGCTGATTGTCTGTATGCATAAGGGATCTGTCTACTTTAGGCATA
>VALG01000593.1:0-11709 GCA_009835305.1 Ipomoea purpurea
TGTATATATAACATATAAGGGGAGCCTCGTCTGTAGTATGAACTTTGGATGGAGTCCTTCCTTTCCGTTTCTCCGACGGTGAAAGTAGACCAGCTCATGGCTTATTATTCTATGGTCTAGGAAACAAGTTGATTAGGCCCCTTATTATACGTCCCCATGTCCCCCCCCGGTGGCGACATGGGGGCAAAATGGAGAGGATGGGGGATTCTCTCGCTTTTGGCATAGAGAAGCCAGTGGGAAGGTCGCACGTATTATATATATTATATTATATATTATATATATATATAATAAAAATTAATGCTATCTTATATATATATATTAACATATACCATACATATATATACAAGGGGTTGGGGTGTTTGGGGCCCAGCTGCCCCCATACTAGTTCCGTCCCCTGCATACACGATACTCTTTTCTCAATTCTTCAATTGGTAAGTACCATCCCCCGTAAATTCAACCACTAAAATGCAGAATTAGTTGAAGAATTAATCCAAGTCTCTTTGCTAATTTAATTGTCGAAAGGACTGAGATTTTTGACTAGTCAATTAAGTCAAAGGGTTGTACCTTGTGCTTCTTGAGTTGTGCCTTGTTCCGCTTGTCTTTCCAACATTAGTAAGGGTAGAATGGTCTTTTCTACCTAATAATTGTGATTCAAGCTAACCTAGCAAGACTCTTTCATTTCATTCACCCTTCAACTAAAAACACAAAAACTCTAGTATGCTCTCTAAAATGAATTAGTTTCTTCTCCAAGGCTAGAATTTGAGCATCCAAGTCTTGCAAGATTTTCTTCCAAGATTTCTACTTTTTCTTCATCTTGAGCATAGGGAAGGGTAATTCCTTAGCTTTTTGGTGTTACTAACCCTCCTTTAGGTGTCTTTTTTCTAAAGTTAGGATCTTTTGATTGTGTTGGTTATGTGTATAGAAGTTTGGTGTGGAAGAGGAGCTCTAGGAAAGGCTTTCAAGGGTGAAAAGAGGAAGTTTTTAGGCTACAAAGATAACACATGCTTTACAAAACCGTATTTTCTTACTTATATGATGATTCTTGGCTTTCTACTTGTGATTCTTGTGTTGATTTGTGAGATTTGATGCATTATCTTGTTGGTGATGCATGTTTAGAGCTTGTTCTTAGGGTTCTTGAATGTCATTGCTTGGCTATTTCTGTGGGTTCAAGTCATATTATTGTTGTGTGTGAGATTTTGGGTGTTTTGGACTTGAACTTGTTGTTGAAAATCCCCGAAGGGAAATGTTGGAGTACAGGTGGTACCCGCAGGCGGAACGGCGGGCAGAGGCCTACCGCCGCCCCACCCGCGGGGTACGTGGCCTCGTGGGTGTATGTACCCGCAAGCGGAACCACGGGTGGTGGTCCACCCGTGGCCCCACCCGCGGGGTACACTGAGGTGTTGGCCCGGATTTGTTCCCCGTGATTTTTTTGTCTCCAGTATTGATGTTTTGACCTCCCGTTGTTGTTTTAATGAGCTATTTGTGAGTCTTCTTGATGTTTCGTATGTCTAGAATGGTTATGTTAGGAATCCATGTAGGATTTGGTGTCTTGAATCGTGCTAAGGGTCCGACTTTGTGATTCGTCTGGACTATTGTGATTCTTGAATGTTCTTTGAAACTAACTTTTGGTTTACCCGTTTGTAAGCATGCTAGTTTGATGTTGAAATGCTAGTATGTGTGGTTTGTTTCTTCTTATTGGGAATTGGCAACTTGTGTTGACAATTATTTGGTGTTGGATTGTAATCCGTTGTTGTGTGAGTATGGTCTCATGTCTTTATTGTGATCTCTTGATTGATTCTATGATGTGAACGTATGCAAATCGTTGTAACCTTTTGTTGATACTTGGTTGAGGCTATTGTTGAGGCCTTAGTTTTCTTGGTAATGATGATAACCTTATGTGACTATGATTGAGATTGTGGTTTGTTATTTGAGCTTTGCTCCACATGCGGGTGGTTTGTGTGAATGAAAATTAATGGTACCCTTGTGTACTGAGAAAGTTCGACGGTAATGTGGGTAGTTGTTGGAGGGGGACGCGGTCCCCGCAGGCATAAGGTTGGACTCAGATGTTACAGGGTGGCCAGCTAGGAGGTAATGATTGGAACCGAAATAAGGCCAGGGGTAGCCATAAGGTTGGACATGGCATAAGGTTGGAGCTATGATACCTTGTGACGATGTAGTTGTCAGCTTGTGGCATGTAGTTGTCCATGTGGCATGTAGGTTGTCACATGTGAATGTGAAATTCGCTTGCTTAGTGAAGCATTGTCCTTGATGTATTCTACTTTGTGATCAGTAGAGATGCATCTTGAGTTGTGTTGTCCTTTCATGTTTGGCAGTCTTGTTTGATGTCGTGAGGATGATGAATTCCTCCGTTTCTTTTGAGAGTGATTGTGAGATCCTTTGGTGTTGACTTCTCCTTTGGTTTTAAAATGATACTATACTTGTATTCCCGTTCCCAGAATGGTTTTGATTCATATCTATCTTATATGTCTAGTTTAACGTGTATTGATGGGTTACCAACAATATTCACTGACCGGGTGTTATCCCTTGATTCTACAGGTTTTGAGTAGATGCTGGGGAGCGCTAGATGTGGATTCGCTAGATAGAGTAGATACCATGTTTAGACGTTACCTTTTGTCGGCCTGTGTGCCTAGTTTAGCATCCTGTGGTGCCTAGACGTTTACTGGTTTTGTTGAGCGTTGATAGTTTCCCGCCTGTGCACCTATGTTTGAGATAAGGAGTGGCATAACACTTGGCCGATTTTTATAGAGCTTCCGCTTGCTTTATGTCATTGATGATTAGCTGTTTACCTTTGAAATTAATTTTTTAAAAAATGGTTGTAAAAATCGGCTGTGTTACAGTTGGTATCAGAGCCTAGGTTTGAGCCTAGGATATTAGGATTTGTACTTTAAAAAGTTAAGTGTGGTTTGAAACCATTAGATGACCTTTAAGTACCATGGTTTTTAGCACTTAGGACTTTTAGGACGCACGGTGAGCTGTGAGTTGTTTGTTGTTTGTTGTGTTTGTTTTCGCTGTTTCTGTTTAGTTTTAGCGTTCTCGCCTTTAACGCCGGGTAAGGGTGTGCTGTTTGTTTGTGCCTCCCGTAACCGTGTTGTTTCTGTAGAAGTCTCGCCATGGCTCCGCCTCGTCATCGTGCCCATACACTGAGACGCCGACCAACGAGCAGCTGGCTCAGAATCTACAGCATCTGACCCAAATGATGCAGAAGCTGAGTGATGCCCTTTTGCATAACAACAACCCTCCTCCTCCGCCGCCGCCTGCCGGGAATTGGGACGTGGGACGCTTAGTTTCAGGGCATAGGATGCCAGTTTTCGCCGGAGAGGAAGATCCTGTGTTGCTTGAGGAGTGGATCAGGTCCTCGACAAGGTCTTCGTCGTTGTGGGTTGCCCAGAAGATTGCCGTGTCTAGTTGGCTTCTTTCTACTTCAACCACGAGGCCAACCTCTGGTGGGTGCACGAAGGCCCCGCATGCCAAGAAGAGCCTGGATTTGACTGGTCAGCTCTGAATGACAAGTTGAGGGTGAGATTTTACCCATATCACGTTAGATCGGCCATGTACGAGGAGTTGTTACATCTTCAGCAAGGGTCGTCGCCCGTGGTGGAATACCACAAGCATTTCCTTGAGCTCGCCCATTTTGCTCGGATGTTGGTTCCCACCAAGTTGGCAAAGGTGGAGAAGTTTGTGGCGGGGCTCAACTACGAAGCCCGGAAGGCGTTGACTGTGAGCAAGCCTAGGACGCTGAATGAGGCCTATCTGAGCGCAACAGATCTGTATCGAGTGCAACAGCTTCAGTGGGGGTCTTTTTAGTTTACCAAGAAGAGAAGTGAAGGAAGTGGGTCCCACAGTTTCAAGAAGCTGAGACAAGATTTCAGAACCAGAACGACGCCTCCTCCGTCTCAAGGATCAACTCGGGTCGAGAATGGAGCTCAAGTGAGGACATTTGGATGCAAGAGATGTGGGAAGGATCACGTTGGAAAAGATTGCCAAAGGCTTGTGCTTCGATGCTTCAAGTGCGGGGAAAGGGGCCACAAAGCTTTCGAGTGCCATCTTCAAACCAACCAGAGAGCCTTGCCATCTAGTGCGAGACTTAGTGGACCTTCTGGAGGGAGTTCCAAGCGAGGTGTGGCAAGGACAAAGCCTTCGGGCAGGGTTTCGTGATGGGTCGGTTCGCAGCCCGAGACTGAGGGTTTGGTGGAGGAAGAGTCTGCAGGTAACCTTTCTTGAACCTACCTTTTACCTTGAGAGTGTGCCTTTTTGTGTTTTTCAGTATCTCTTGTTGTGTGATTCTCTTGTACCTTTCGAGTGAATTTTCCCTTGTGATTTGATTGTTCATTCTGAGTGGTTTAATGTTAGTTCTAACCCCGAAGTTTCATGGGTATGTCTTTAATCTCACCTTCTTGTCACCCAAAGTCTAAACCGTTACGGTAAAAATTAGAATAACCAATTATTAAGGAAACCTCTAGAATTTAAGCCTAAAAATCTAAAGGGAGTTTAATTCGTAGCCAGTAAATTTCAAACCCGAATTTTCGAGTTTCTAACCCAACCTTTAAACCAACTAGACCAATTGTGTTTCTTGAACCCTATTCCACATAAATCCCCTTTAACCTATAATTTCCAACTTACCCCAAAATTCCCCAAATTAAAATCTTCTCTTCCTGAACATTCCCCAAAACCCTCCCCTATTTTCTTTCTTCCACCCGCGATTTGCACCAGCCGAACCCGCCCCCACCCGTCGATCCTCTCTACCCGTCAGTCACTGCCAGCCGACGCCGGAGTTCGCCATCAACCGCCGCTGCTCTGCCACGCCGTCGCCCAGCCGAGTAGCCGAGAAAGAAGAGGATAAAAAGTAAAAGAGAAGAAGAAGAAATTTTGGGTCTACCTTAGTCTTTGGACATCTCAGAATCATTCCTAGGAGGTCTAAATCTGCGAGAAGAGTGGAATGGGTGGATGTCCATTATCTAGTCTTGGAAGGTAAAGCTTTTGATCTCGACTCTTTTTCGAATTCTTTGTTGGAGTTGTTGAATTACCAAGGTTTGTTGGATGGGTATCTCGCAATTAGGACCGAGACTTACCCGAGTTTGGTAAAGGAGTTCTACCGTCACATGGGTGTGACCAAAGATGGTGGGAAATTGGAAGTTACCTCAAAGGTAGGAGGTGTGAAAATTGTCTTGACCAAAAAGCGGTTGGCTCAGCTTTTGAGTTTGACAGTTACGGGAGTCTCGCAGTACAGTGGTGACTCTTGGATTGAGACAAGCAACATGAGTTATTGGAATTACCTGAGTTATCTGTTGGGAAGAACTAGTGGGTTCACCCAGGCCACGAGGCCGGAGAGGAAGTGGCTTTCTACCGAGCAAAAGATTTTGGTAATGCTTGTTTCTGATTGTTTGTTGCCTAACAACAATAAGAGTCGTTTGTTGGGTAAACTGGAGCGCATTTTTGCTTTCTGTCTGAAATACAAGGTGAAGTTCAACTTGCCTTCATTGATGTTGCAACATATGGTTTACTTTAGAGATCATAACCGAAAGAGTTTGCCCTATGGCATGGTTTTATGTTGGATCTTTGTTAAGAAGGGGGTGAGTGTTTAAGGTTTTGTGCCCAAGCCAGTGGGCAAGATGGTTCTGGATGCCACAAATCTCCGAAGTTGCAATCTGTTATTTCAGCTGGATGATGGTGACTACATCACTCTTGAAGAGGTCGCAAGGAAAGCTCCTGTCGAGAGGAGTTCGTTAGTGGAAGAGCTTGAGATTCCTGTTGGAAAGTTGAACCTAGAGGTGCAGAGCTTGGGTGGAGATGCTGAGAACGAAGGCGAAGAAGAGAGAGAAGAGGAAGAAGATGGAGGAGAAGCAAAGGGGGTCGTGGAGAGTGACTCTGAAAGCGAAGAGAACGAAAGGAGAAAGGAAGTAAGGACCAAGGAAGAGCATGATGCAATGACACACGAGGAACGTGTGGTGACCCTCATTCGACAGCAGAATCGGATGATTGAGGAACACTTCTCTTTCATGAAGGCTTAGTTTGTTACCGCCAATCAAAGGTTAAATACGTTGGAGGCTGGTTCTAGTCATGGTGGAGCTGAGGAGGATTCAGACGAGAATGCTGAGGATTCGGAGGATGATTCTTCCTAGGCCGGAGTTTGGGGTAAGCTCGTTTCTTCTCTCGTTCGCTGGTTTGCCGTTTTGTTGTTGTTGTGCTAGTTGGTTGTGCTTAGTTGTTTTCTCTTGTTTGCCTTGGTTTTAGCTTGTTGTTGAGTAGTTAGTACAGTTGTTTGCTTTGTTAGAATCTAGTTGTTCTGAGTATAGGATTGGTGTAGAAGGTTTCTAGTTGTCCGTAAAGTGGTGTTAGGTTTGTGTTGCTGAGAAGCTTCATTTTGTGACTTTTGAGACCTTGCATCTCTTGATTCATGAAAATCTTACACCTTTGGATCCTTGAAGTCTTGTTTAATGGTATTTTGCCTTCCTTTTGTCACATTGTTTGATTCGTTGCTACCCGCTTGATTGAACTTGTCGTGCCCAAGCTTCGGGGACGAAGCTTCTTGTTAGGGGGGAGGGGATGTGAGACCTCGTAAAATCCAAACACTAATAATCGGGGATTAATTGAAGAATTAATCCAAGTCTCTTTGCTAGTCTATTCCTAAAAATCCTGAAATTTAATAGTTGAAACACTAGATTTTGACTAGTCACTTAAGTCAAAGGTTGTACCTTGTGCTTCTTGAGTTGTGCCATTGTTCCCTTGTCTTTCCAACATTAGTAAGGGTAGGAATGTCTTTCTACCTAATAATTGTGATTCAAGCTAACATAGCAACGCTCTTTCATTTTCATTCACCCTTCAACCTAAAATACAAAAAACTCATTCTCTCTAAAATGAATTAGCTTCTTCTCCAAGCTAGAAATTGAGCATCCAAGTCTTGCAAGATTTTCTCCCAAAATTCCTACTTTCTTCATCTTGAGAATAGGGGAAGGGTAAGATCCTTAGCTTTTTGGTGTTTCTAACCTCCTTTCTAAAGTAGGATCTTTTTGTGTTTTTGTTATTTTAGAAGTAGTGTGGAGCTCTAGGAAAGACTTTTAAGGATTGATAAACATTATTTTTAGTGTATTTATATAATCTTTTTATAGTTTATTTGCAATAATTAATAATTAATAATAATTAATATATATTTTTAATTATTATTTAATAAGCTTTATTAATATTGTTCATTTTAAATAGTTATTATTAAAATTTTTAGTATTTGAAATTCGTCGAGTCTAATATTCCTTGATCTTAATTATTAATAATATTATAATTTCTAGTAGTAATGAACAACAGGAAGTTAAAATGTTATTAGTTATATATGTCTCTAATAAAATAATTATTATATTATTATTATTATGTATTATTATTATTTGAGTTAGATAAAATTGTATGTTAGCCGATTATTTTAGGCCCATCAAATAAAAAAATCTTTTTAATTCTATCGGTCAATTGGCGAGGAACGAGAAAGGCGCAGCAAACCAGAGCCAGTATTCCGCAGATGGATTCTTCTAGCGACCCGGTTGATCAGCGGGAGCTGTTGGATTTAGGCGTTATAAATAGAGGAAAATTTGAGAATCAAGATCATCAATTCTTAATTCCGGACCACTTCCGGAGGTGATAAACAAAAGAGACGACCTCACGTGCGAAAGTCCGGTCTACGGCGAGTTCTGGCCGTGAAAACTGTTCGACGTGGCAGCCGTGAATTGAGCAGCAGCGAATTACATTCTAGATAGCAGCACATTGTCCCTGGTTCTATTTCCCTTACTTCAAATTTCAATTCGTTTTTCCTTTCACTTTGTTAATTTATCAAAATCTAATTGTAAGCTTTATTATATTTAATTTTCATGTTAAGCTTTGTTTTTCTTCTTAATTTGTTTGTGTCATATTTGTTTTGTATGAGTTATTAATCCAATTCTTTTAAATTCAAGTATGTTAAATTGCAAACTGAGTTGCTTCATGAATCATTAATATATGATGTTAGCGAATTTGTTAGTACTTTGAATAATTACCAGGTTTATGATTTCAAAGCGGTAGTGTTAATTTATAATTCAAAGTATTCCTCATTGAGCTTTTAATTTAATGGATGAGTTGTCGGTTTATTCCTTTAGGGAATGTTGAATAGCTAATTGCATTTGCTTAAGAACATGATGATATTAGTATGAATTGTTTGCGGTAATTATACGTTTAATTTGTCAATTGAATTAAGTTCTATTCTATGTTTAGTGTTGAGATTAATTGTGTTGAATTTGGCCAATTTAGCATGAGTTAATTATTGAGAGAATTAATGAGTTAATCTAGCAGTGTTCCTTAACTGTTTTCATTTTGTGGTTGATTATTTTTCTGTCTTGCTTGTTTTCTAATGTGTTTTATTATTTACTTGCCTTGTTTTCTACATGCGTTTCCTCTTAGTTTATTCCATTTTGAATTGTTAAGTTGAATATTTTATTTTCTTGGTTTTTATTGCAAAATTCTTTTCACTTATACAATTGATCTTAAGCTTATTGAACTTTGAGTATTTGAAACATTTCATTCAATTATTTCTTTTAAATTCAGTTATTAAATTGCATTATTACAATTCCTTGTGGATCGACACTTGCTTTGCACATAATAAACTACAATTGACTCGTGCACTTGCGAGGACAAAGCACATTTAAAATTTTCCATCAAGGGTGAAAAGAGAAAGTTGTTAGGCTACATAGGTAACCCATGCTTTACAAAACCTAGTTTCTTACTTATATGATGATTCTTTGGCTTCTACTTGTGATTCTTGTGTTGATTTGTGAGATTTGATGCATTATCTTGTGGTGATGCATGTTTAGAGCTTGTTCTTAGGGTTCTGAATGTCATTGCTTGGCTATTTCTTGGGTTCAAGTCATATTATTCATGTGTGTGAGATTTTGGGTGTTTTAGACTTGAACTTGTTGTTGAAAACCCCGAAGGGAATGTTGGAGTACAGGTGGTACCCGTAGGCGGAACGACGGGCAGAGGCCTACCCGCCGCCCACCCGCGGGGTACGTGGCCTTGTTGGTGTATGTACCCGCGGGCGGAACCACGTGTGGAGGTCCGCCCGTGGCCCCACCCACAGGGTACACTGTGGGTGTTGGCCGGTGATTTGTTCCCAGTGATTCTTTTGTCTCGGTATTGATGTTTTGACTTCCCGTTGTTGTTTTAATGGGTTATTTGTGAGTCTTCTTGATGTTTCGTATGTCTAGAACGGTATGTTAGGAATCCATATATGATTTGGTGTCTTGAATCGTGCTAAGGGTCCGACTTTTGATTCGTTAGACTAATTGTGATTCTTGAATGTTCTTTGGAACTACTTTGGTTTACTCGTTTGTAAGCATGCTAGTTTGATGTTGAAATGCTCGTATGTGTGGTTTGTTTCTTCTTGATTGGGATTGGCCAACTGTGTTGACAATCATTGGTGTTGGATTGTAATCCGTTGTTGTTGAGTATGGTCTCATGTCTTTTATTTTGACTCTTGATGATTCCTATGATGCGAACGTATGCAATATCGTTGTACCTTTTGTTGATACTGGTTGAGGTTATTGATGAGCCTTAGTCTTCTGGTAATAATGATGACTTTGTGTGACTATGATTGAGATTGGTGGTTTGTTATTTGAGTTTTGCTCACATGTGGGTGGTTGTGAATGAAATTAATGGTACCCTCGTGTAATGAGATTAAGGCGGTAATGTGGGTGGTTGTTGTGAGGGGGGACGACAGTCCCCGGAGGCATAAGGTTGGACTCAGAAGTACAGGGTGGCTCTAAGGAGGTAATGGTTAATTGGAACCGAAATAAGGCCGGGGTAGCCATAAGGTTGGAACAGGGCATAAGTTGGAACTATGATACTTGTGACATGTAGTGTGTCACTGTGGCATGTAGTTGTCACCATGTGAATGTGAATTCCTTGCTTATGAGCATGTCTTGATGTATTCTACTTGTGTGATCAGTAGGATGCATCTTGAGTTGTGTTGTCTTTCATGTTTGGAGTGTTGTTGATGTCGTGAGGATGATGATCATCGTTTCTTTTGAGAGTGATTGATGAGTCTTTGTTGTTGACTTCTCTCTTTGATTTTAAAATGAATATATTGTATTCCTGTTCCAAATGGTTTTGATTATATCTATCTATATATGTTATTTAACGTGTATTGATGAGTTACCAGCAATATTCGCTGACTGGGTGTTATCCCTTGATTCTACAGGTTTTGAGTAGATGCTGAGAGCGTTGATAGAACCTACCATGTTTAAACGTTACTTTTGTGGGCCTGTGTCCTAGTTTAGCGTCCCGTGTGCCTAGAACGTTTACTATTTTGTTGATTTGATAGTTTTCCCGCATGTACACCTATGTTTGAGATAGGTGTGCATAACACTTGCCGATTTTTATATAGCTTCCGCTTGTTTTATGTCTTGATGATTAGATGTTTTCCTTTGAAATTAAGTTTTTAAAAATGTGGTAAAAATCGGGAGTGTTTCAGTAAGTTTAATTTATTTACATTTTAATTAAATGTTTAACTATAGTTAATATTTAGTAATATATCAATTTCTATAATTCTTATTAACTTCCTTAATATTAATATGAATTCTACATATATATATATATATATATATAATGTGTGTGTGTGTTGTGTGTGTGTGTGTGTGTTGTGTGGTGTGTGTGTGTGTGTGTGTGTGTGTGTGTGTGTGCTATATAATAGTTAAATTCACTTTTGGTCCTACATTCAATTGTGCGATGGACAATATTTTGCTCAGTTTTATTAATTTTGCCACATTTTGCACAGACTTTTTAAAAAGGTGGACATTTTTTAGTCCACTGTTACATTTAGCGTTAAGCTAACGGCAAAGGGAAGGACAATTTCCTTTCATCTGCAATTCTTCATCCACTTTTCAATTTTTAAGTTCAGATGTTCTTCAACCATTTGCAGATGCTATCAATTAATTAGGGGTATGGCTTCACCAATTGATCAATGGCTGTGGATTGACAAGGATGAGAGTGGCGGTGGTGATGTTCAGTAACCAGGACGGTTATGGATTCATCAAGCAGGAGGGTGAGGGCGAGGCTGAGGGGATAGGACGGCAATCAAATGCGAGGGCTACCGGACGCTGCACGAAGGCCAGGAGGTGGAGTTTGATGTAATCAAGAAGGGGGATAGGTTTCAGCTATTGATGTGACCGGACCTAATGGCGAGTTGCTTGAGGATAACTGTGGCGGCGAGGTGGCATGGGAATAGCTGCGTAGGTTACGACTTCGAAAACGGTGGCGGTGGTTGTTATAATCGGAAGGAACGGAGTGGATACAGAGGCAACGACGGAGGTTGGGAAGTGTTATAATTGTGGCGGACTTGACATTATAGGACTGGACCGGAATAACGCGGCGGCAGTAGAGGTGGTGGGGTTTGCTACGTGTGGTGGATACGATCACTTGGCGAGGATTGTCCAAGTGGCGTGGCAATAGTCGGCAATCATGGACACTTAGCGGGATTATCTAGGATGCATTCTATCAACAAACAAGATGTGGTCTTCAGTTGGCTAAAAACCCTGTAAACATGAAGAAGCGATTGCAAGTTGATGAAAATTTAGAGGAAGCAGGCGAATTGCAGCAAGGCGACTTTGGGAAAGAACTGGAAGATGTTTGCTCTTGGTCGAAAATGAGGAAGAAGAAGATTTTGAGCAAGATTGATTTCAT
>VALG01000594.1:2211-13349 GCA_009835305.1 Ipomoea purpurea
CAGCCAGTCCTAAGTGATGTGATGAGTTATATCTTCGTTGTTCTCTTTTGTGTGGATCTCAGCCTCCTCTCTCCACCTCAAAGGCATCGCAAGATTTGAAGCTCCTGTATATCCATTTCAACTGTGGTTATCCAGTTCGTTCGCTTCACCTAAGCCATCTTGGCTGGGGATTACCTACAAGTGGATTCATTTGTCTAATATTGCGCGTGGACCAGTAAATAATTTTCTTTAAAATATATACGCTAACTTAAACTTAGTAAGTCTGCTTCAATAATTCACTATCACTTACCATTGTAAGCTGCGTGTGGAAGCAGCTCTGGAGAATGTACCCAGCTCGCTCATCGACATTAGAACTGTGTCATATGTATTATGTTTTTTTTCGTTTTTTCTTTGAGACTTTCAGCCAATTAATGATTTAGATTTTCATCTCAAGAATGGCAGTTCTGATAGAATATATCTGGGAGCAGAAAAGATCAACGAGACACCAAGTCATCAATCAACTCTCTGGTGACCAGATCGCGACTTGCTATTGTGTTTTTCGTCTTTCTTCTAGCAGAAATAATTCGGCGCAGACCCAGGCAGGAGCTAGAGATCAGGTAAGAAAATGAGGTTACTATTCTATTTATATGGCTCAAAACCCTAGGATAATCTTCAATGATTGGTGGGGGCAAATGAGTAATTTAGCTTGGCTTCTAAAAGGTCAGACAAAGTTTTGATAAAGCCTATGGTTCACCTTGCAACATGGACCAAGGTCTAGAATTATGGTTTTAAATAGTTTTGGGGTCGAAATATATTTTTCCAAAAAATACTTTAATAGACAAACCACTTAGTTTAGGTTTCTCAGATTTCTCCCCGGTTTCACTCAGATTGACTTTTGGTTCAAATCTTGATTTTGCGCCAATGTGGCAGTACCGCGAGAATTTAGGATTTTAGAATTAAATTAAGTCAGGTGTTGAATTCATTTAAAAGTATAATTCAAAATAATTAATTCCAACACCATTTTTTCGTCACAAAAATTTTGGTAAAGTAAAAAATGGCTATTTTAGAATTTCTTAAAACCGAATTTATAAAATAAATTTTGGATTTCCTGCTCACAACGGTGCACTACAGTGTTAACACTTTAACTACCTCGTCAGTTCTGGGAGATTTCACGTACCTCCTTTCGCGAGTTGAAGATATGATCAACATTATGGCACTGCGCGCGGCTAACCACGTTGGCGTGCCACGGTGGGCGACGCCCGCCGGCCGGCCGGCGGGGCCCCCACCCGTGCGGCGCCCGCCCCGCGACGCGGTAAACGTTCCTGCCGAATGGAATGCCCCACATTCCTTAACTAGCTAACACCACCTTAATGGCCAGATGCGTAAGGACTCGGATTCGTGGAACCCACCTTCCTTCATTTGTAGGCTGCCAAACTTGTATTTATGATCTTAATGAATGAGTTCATCTTTGTTTTCAAAAAAAAAAAAAAAAAAAAAAAAAAAAGATCACACCATCTTTTCAGTATATCCTTCTATAGTTCTGTTCTAGACTCTCTTATTTTCCAATTATTGATTTCCACTGCCCCAATAAGGTTGACCTGCTTAATATCTATTTTTTTTTTTTGAATTAATACTCAAAATGGTTATCAACTATGTAAATTTTTTTCAATTTTGTCCTAAACACCTTTGGTGACCTAATGTAGTCCTAGACTTTTGTATTTTTGTCAATTTAGTGGAAAAATTATGCTGTGCATGGTGCACACAAATGCAAAAACGCCGTCGTTTTACTTTTTTAAAAAAAAATTCATTTTCGATTGCCGTTACTTATGTAAACATATGTTTATAATTTTATAATTTCACATTATGAATGTATAGTTCTGAAGTTATGGATGTTAGTTATGCAATTCTGGATGTATAGTTATGAAGTTATGAATGTGTAATTATGCATGCAATTCTGAATATATAGTTATGAAGTTATAATTTCACATTCTGAATGTATAGTTATGAAGTTATGGATGTGTAGTTATGCAATTCTGAATGTATAGTTATAAAGTTATGGATGTATAGTTCAAATTATGCACAACATAAACGTTGTTAACGGCAATCGAATTGATTATTATTATTATTTTCTTTTAAGTTGGACGTCAAAACGACGTCGTTTTTGCACCGTGTGCAGCACAACATAACTACTCCAATTTAAGTCATCTCAATATTGGTCTCTCTTTACTCTTAGACTTGTGAAGTGTGAAATCTCTCTTTCCTTTTACGAATTTACTTCCAGACCTGCGATCAAATTTTATATTCGCAGGTTTGGAAGTAATTATGGGAATAATTCGTAAAATAAATAGGGATTTCACACTTCGCAGATTTAGGAGTAAAGAAACGCCAATATTGAGGATATTATTGAATTGTCTCTTTATTTAACAAACAGAATAACAAATGGGAGACTAAATTGAGCAAAAATACAAAAGTATGAGATTACATTGGGTCACCAAAGTTGTTTAGAACGAAATTAAGAAAAAACATTATAGTCGAGGACATTTTGTTATATAACTCTCTATTTTTATTTCAAATATTTAAACATAAGAATATGAAAAACTATGGGGCAATTAAGGTGGAATAGAGGAAGTATAATTTAATCGTAATGATACCTGGAGACTTCTTCAATTATAAGTGAAATAATCAGACTTCTTGCTATTATTTCAAAGGAACCTCCATTGATTATGCTGTAAAATGCCTTTCTTCCTTTCTTGCAGATTCTTTGATATTTCAAAATCAGTAGCAACGAGAGCATTTAGAGTTATTCAGGTCTCTTTGGGGCTTCCTTATCATCAATTTTAAAGAAATTTCTTAGTAAATAGATCTTTATTTGTGGTATTACAGTCCTTTTCATAAAGGTTCAGATTTCATATTTTGTCAGGATACTCATAAGAGCATCCACATTAGTTGAGAAGAATATGACGATAATGTAAGAGTGATTAGGAGAGAGAATATGGGAAATGGAGGAAAAAAAAAAACAATAAAAAAAACAAAAGTAAAAGAAACAAAAAAAAAAAAAAAAAAAAAAAAAACCTGTCAGGCGCGCCGTGACGCCCCGTGTGGGCGGGCTGCTGTGCGCAAAACGCGCACAGCAGCCTGATGTTTCTTTTTTTCTTTTCTTCTTTTTCTGACATTATTTTCTATTTGACATAAACATTCTCCCCTAATTAATTCTTCCCCACATCAATATTATTTTTAGCTTGAGAGAATTATTGCTGAAATAACTCACCATTCTTCACTAATGTAGATGCTCTAATGTAAGGTCTGTGTCAATTCACCCTTCTGGAGATTATCTTTCTCGGGCAAGTAAAAGTTCTCTTTGCATTAAATTATGAGCAATTCTTGGGTTTTCTAGAGCCAGTAATGCTACCCCCATAATTTTCAAGCTAATCTCTATCTGTGAAATCAAAACCCCCATCAATTGGTCATGGAAAATCAAATATTCTTTAATCTTCTGTTAAAATACGGTGGTTACACTTGCTGTTTGCTTTCAACTCATAAATTACTCTTAGAGAACCTCATATCCTTAGAAAATATGATATGTTGTACGTGACTTTTGCTTTAACACTATGCTCTAGACAACTAAGAAATTTGATATGATATCTTCTAAAGGGGTGATCCATTGGAAGAAAATGTGGATGACAATCAAACCAACATGTATTACGCCCATTTTTTAAATAAAAAGATTTAGTATAATGATTGTAATAAAGACATGCTAGTTTTTCTGCAGTTTGCCATCCAGATAACATACTATAAGCAGGGAAGTCATTGATGGTCCACACTAACATAACTCGCATCATAAAGTTTTGTTTTAATGAGACATCATAAGTTAAAACTCTTGTCTCGGTGTCTCCCCATAACAATTGAAGCTCATCGATTAAAGGTTGTAGATACACATCAATATTGGTCTTTGGGTTGTGCTCCCCAAGAATAATACAAGTTAAGAATGTATATGGGGGAGTCATAATACAAGTTAAGAATGTATATGGGCGAGTCATACACATTGAATGTGGAAGATTATATGAAAACCAGAACTGGCCAACAAAATATGATTTAGCATTTAAACCAAATGGAGAAAGCCAACAACACACAAACCTAGACTAAGTACATAAATAGTCATTCGCGTCCAAAGTAAAGCCACAATTTGCGTCCAAAATAGCTGGGACGCAAATGTCAGGGACGCTGATTGTATATACAATCAGCGTCCAAAGCTACTTTGGACGCGAAAAATGATAAATCGCGTCCAAAATTGGTCGAACTTTGGACGCGCAAAGTCAATATCTTGCGTCGACTTTGGACGCAATTTATCATTTCTTTTTAATAAAATGATAATTCGCGTCCAAAGTTCTTCAACTTTGGACTCGAATTATAGTTTTTTTTTAATTTTTATTTTAATTTGTTAATAAATTCATTTTTTCTGTACAAAAAATATTATTTTCATCATGTACATGCAGTCACAGCCACTACCACTTCAAAGCTTTCAACTAAAGTTCAATACATTCATCAATACATAATTACCAACACTTTAGCACTAAATTGACTTCAATACATTCAATTCACAACACTTCAAAGTTTTTAATTACATTCATCAATACATCATTACCAACACTTTATCAAATTAAACTTCAATACATTAAATTTTCAACACATTTAAACTACACTTCAACACATATGTAATAAGCTAGATAAGTACCAACAATACAAGATTACAATTAACTAATATAATTAAATCATAGTTCAAAAATTTATATACATTCTTGAGTAAAATATTTAGACCAAACCTCACGAATCTCATCAATTTGCTCTTTTGAATAAGGCTTTCTATTAAATAATAATTCCTACAAAATTTAAAATAATCAAATAATTAGTTTAACATTAATAAAGTGAAATTTAAAACTATTTACTTTTAATAAATTTACATACCATATCTAAATCTCAGAATCCCATCATTGAGTGCATATTTCATACATGAATCTCATCACATAATACCCGCACCCCAACACCACCCGATTGCTGAGGGCACTACAAAATATGAGTTTTTATGTATATATATTATTATGTTAAACAATAAAAATATTAATATGAAATATGAAAGATATATATACCTCAATAAGTGAGTCCAATCAACGTTGTTTTTAGGTCTTCTCCCGCCTAAAGTTCCACCGATCGAAAGGCTATAATATACAATCTAAGATAATTTATAAAAATAATGGTTAAAATTTCTATATATATTAATATATAATATATATATACTATATATATATATATATATATATATATATAATATATCATAGATATATATATATATATCATATACCCCAATGCCATTGCCCCTCCCTGAATATTGATGATGCAGAGGCGAGCTTTTATGGCTGATTAAGAATTATGAGAATTAATACAACAGAAATCCACACTTAGCTAGGTGTTGCAAGATTTTGTTCGTGCGTTGCGTCATCATTATATAAACAATTTCAACTGCTTCTAAAACTACTCACGCACATTAAGCACAAATCTCACGCATATTAAGCACAATACTCCAGGCACATAATACGAAACTTCACACATGATTAACATCACGACATAAAGTACAACATCTCAGAACACATTAAACACAACCACTCACGCACATAAGTTAAAACCTCACGCACATTAATCCACCGCACAACCGCACGGAAAGCAACAAATGCAAACCTGATCCTCTCCCTATATTATATACTATCTATATACTATATATATATATATTAGTATATATATGTAGTGGTGCTGTGGTGTGGTGTGTGTGTGGTGTGTATGTGTGTGTGCGTGTGTGTGTGTGCGCTTACACATTCAATGTGGCCTTAATCTCCAACTCGCGATTACATGTACAGGAGTCTAATATATAGACTTTTCTTAATGGAACAGAAATAACTAGAAGCATCCAATGATATTACGACATTTAAATAAATATGTTAAATATTATTCACAAATAATGCAGTTAAGTTAAATAAATAATTAAAAATATAAATTTCTTACTTTTCATGGTATGGAGCTAAAATGAAGTGTCGATTCGTCTGGTCAACCATGACATTCACAAGATATTTGTGACCGTATCAATATCCGCAAGTATAGAGTCACAACAAATAGTCATTGGACAGAGGAATCCAATTGTATTAACTCCAATTTTGTCGCACATCCGATTAATACATTTACAACATATGCAGATAATTAATAAAAATGAAAGACTAAAGAAAATATTTTAAATATAAAAACATTATAAAAAATACTTACATTATAAATATTTGTAATATGATCACATCAAGCAATTGCATCGTCAACACGTCTTTAATATCTTGAAACATCACGTGAATGAAATCCACATCTTGATGATGAAGATTGCCTCATCTAGGTCCACGTTAATGTAATCTAAATCGAAAGCAAGTTCTTAACATGTCTTACCAATTTTTTAATTCATCTCCCAATTGCTGCAGTGTATCACATCAACAAGAAGTGTCGTAATTGACAGCAGATTGATCACTACTTTCAAAATTCATCATTCGGGTTTGTTTTGCTTTTCCTATGAATCAAAAGTAAAAGACTTAATAACAAGTAGATCGAATATCAATATTCAAAATATTAAAGATATTCAATATTACCTTAAGTTTGTTGACTTGATCAATAGAATGACAACTGCTCCGAGTTGGTGTGCCAACTTTTGACTTGCTTGTACATTCTTCATCAAATATTCAAGTTGGGATTGCATCAAATCAAACTTGGGTTGCATATCTTCCATTGTTTCTTTCTAATCTTTTTAGCCACTTTGTAATATATTCTCTTCTCTATGATCTTCTCCATATCACTAACTGAAACAACCCCAGCTGAATTTCCACGACTTAATTATGCTCTCTGGTTTACCAAACACATCCCGAATATTGGAGTGCACTCCAACACTTCTCACATAGCCACCGTACTCATTGGTGCCAAGAGCTGCTGTCAATATATCATTTTGCATTTTTTATTGGAATGAGCCTTGACTTGTCTTTTCACACTTCTCGGCCTATATTTCAACACAAAAAGATTTAAAATTTACATGTTAGCTAGTAATCTCGTCAATAATATATATATTTAAAGTATTTGTATTACTTACAATTTTATCCAACACTCCTTTCGTTTTTTCATTGGGAATGTAATAACTTCCATCTTCATATTTTTTTGATTGCGCTTGAACCCAATCCAAACTACGATCAGTCGATGATATGGTCGAGGTAATAGCGTAAGAAGATTGTGAAGACAATGGGTCGCATATCAACCACTCAGCCTACTTTCCAACATAGCCCATAGACCCTAAAATAGTGAGGATGCACATTTCGCGCTTGCAACTCCCTATACTTTTGACTGTTGGCCTAAAAATAAGAATTTATTATTTAATAATATGTTAATAGTAATACATGATTATTAAGCAACTAAATTATGTAGTGTACCTCGGCAGCTTCAGTTTCATGCGTTGTTACAAATTGCTTCCATTTTTTTCATCCATGAACTTATATAACTCACAGGGAGAGCTATATTTTTCGTCCGACTTTTTGTTGATGAAGTCACGCACCAATCTTGTTTTGAAATCTTTCCAACGTATCCGTGCATGGAGCAAACATGATTTCTTCTTGACTCAGGGATATTGAACTCTTTCTGAATAACAACAATAAAATAATAAATAATTAGGCCTTTATTGACATTAACATATATAAACTAATGAATTACATATATAATAATGAACCCAAGACTAAAATGAAATAATGATCAATATATAAATTAAATTATTGAACTATTACCTTAAGTTCATCTTAGACT
Organism: Ipomoea purpurea; assembly: GCA_009835305.1. Lineage (NCBI taxonomy): Eukaryota > Viridiplantae > Streptophyta > Magnoliopsida > Solanales > Convolvulaceae > Ipomoea > Ipomoea purpurea. The sequence continues at coordinate 10,054 of VALG01000594.1, forward strand.
GCATCTTTAACCGCAATTGGGAACAAGACGCCAGTTTTTAATGTTTATGTCTATGTGAATACGAACCACACAAGGCCAAGGTAATTTGAGTACTTCTTTGCATTTGGCCAAGAGCCTATTCTTCTCATCGAACTCAATTTCCTTAGACTCATCTCCCGGCTCTTCTTTAACATTTTACTGCAAGTTGTAGCTCCTCTTGCTTTACAACACTTTGCTTTCTGTTTCCTTTGAAGGTTCTCCACCACCGGATCTGTGTGATCGTCAGCCATGTATAGTATATATACCTGCACATGCATAAGATAACTCTGTTATAAAGAACATCTTATAAAAATATAACTCTGTTAAAAAATAATAATAAGATTAGATTTAGAAATTATACTGTCGGATGGTCAATCCACCAACCCTTCTTTATGATCAGTACGCATGTAATTAGTATCAATGTTATCTTCACCTAAAGTCACATGTTGAATACCAATAGAAAATGGTGGGGTTTCATAAAAAATTGGTCATATTCCTCTTCATCAACATCACCAACACCAACAATACTTCTTTTGCCTTGTAAGACAATTGACCACTTACTATCAATAGGATCAGAAAACATAGAAGACTTGTTTAGCTTGAGATGCAAGTATAAACGGTTCATCATGATATCCAAGCTGACCAAAATCAACTAAGGTAAAACCCAAATCATCTACACGGACTCCCCGCCTGTTATCAACCCAAGAACATCGGAATAGAGGAATCGTAAACACCTTATAATCAAGTTCCCAGATTTCATCAATGACTCCATAGTATGACATAGTAGCATCTACCGGGTTAGTATCTTTTAGCAACTATAATACTCTCTTGATTGTGCTACTAATGTCACTCCACTATTTTGCACTATACTTTTTTTGATCTTGACATTTTGTGTAAAAACGTATTACCCATTAATATTATATCCCTCATAAAGTGGCTCACAACAAATCTAGGGCCATAACGATAACAACTAATGGCTTCAGTGATATTATTTGACACTTGAGATAAATCTTGCAATCCACTGTATCTTTTGAACCATGTGGTAAATGTACATTGTGTTCTTTTGTCACTCCACATTTCACCCTAGAAGGATTTTGTTTCCTTATAATAGACAAGTGTTGTTCCAAATATGGATGAACCTCAGAAAGCTGCTGCAGTACGAGATGATGTGCTTGATAATCGGATTATTTGACTTGGGACATGTGTTTTAACCCAATGGTACCTTTTCCTGTGAGTCTTCCCTCATGACGTGATTTAGAAAACACCAATGGACCTGAACATCTAGCCACAATAATCAGTACAGAAATCAATGACTTCGTTCAGTGCCAAAAACTTCCAATTATACTCCCTCTGGCCGATATCTCGATTTCTCACATATCCTTTCAAATTCCCATGTATCCTCTCCAAATGGATACATATACCTCAAGATACAGGACCACACGCATTTTAATTTCCCACACCAAATGAACTGTTAGCAGCCATAACATCAAAAAATGATGGAGGAAAATACATTTCAAACTGGCATAAAGTTACTGCAAACATAAACTTGCAAAGAATCAACACCATCAGGATCAACAACTTTACTACTAATGACATTGAAAAAGTAGCAAAGCTTTGTAATGGCTTGTCTAACATGGTTAGGTAATATGCCTCTAAATAGCAATAGGTAACATATGTTGCATTAGCACATGGCAATCATGTGATTTCATACCAACCAATTTAAGGTCCTTCACTGAAACAAGCTTTTTTTAATGTTAGATGAATAGCCAGAAGGAACCTTGACACCATCTAGACAGCTGCAAAACTTGTTTTTTTCCTTTTTAGACAGAGTATAACAAGTTGGATGTAAGTATGCACTCTTCCATATTCTTGTGGTGCTAATTGAGTCCTTATCCCCCATTTCTACCATAATCTTTTCTAGCTTTAATACCATCTTTCGTCTTACCTTGAATATTCAACAATGTCCCGATAAATGCCTATCACAAATATTTTTTCTCACACATGCATTACATCAAGACAATGTCCGACCAGATAAGTGCTCCCAATATGGTAAATCCCATAATATAGACCTTTTCCAAATACCCTTTTGACCTTTGTTTTTGAAATTTTTCCCTACACAATTATCAATGATTTTGACTGGTTTCAATAAACAACGGATCCCCTGATATGATAAGCGATGCAACTCCAGTCTCAGATTTTCCATGAAACCTTTGTTTCTCTTTTCATAAGGATGGTCATAGGTGAAAAGTTCGATGACCTCTGAACACATTTTTTCCCTACCTGTTGTTCAACCCAAAGATCAACTGTTTCACTCTTCACAACAATCTTCACAAACAGGGGCATGCCTTAACCCCTTTAGTAGTATACCTAAAAAGTTTCCATATGAATGGGAAGTCATTGATTGTGCATAAAAGCATGGCCTCGTATAGTGGAAGTTGGTTTGCTATGAGCCTCAAAATACTGCTTCAACACCTTCATTCCACAAACATCTTTAAAATCTTTCAATAAGGCGGCTGCCAAAGTACACATCTATGTTGTTTCCTGGTTGTTTAGGACTAGATATTAGAAATGATAACATGATGTACTTTGCGCTTCATACACACACCCACGGAGCGAAGGCTGTAAACTGTTAAAAGAACTGCCAAGTGCTATGGCGATGGCTCATGTTAACCAATGAGGATTCATCCATCCCGTGCATAGTCCAAGCCTAAGATTTCAATTTTCAGCACCGAAATTCAGGAAACTTCTTATTAATGTTCCTTCCATGAGGAGAATCAGCAGGACGTCTCAACTTTCCCATCTTCTTTTTCTGCCACTGAGCATGCCATTAGCAAATTCTTCTGGTATCCCTTTGCATTTTGCAAACAAACGTTTTGGAATCTTTGGGAATCACCAGTGGTAGAATACCACAACAACTATCGCTGGAGACCTTCTTTGCTCCCCAGCGCATGCCATCATCGAAGCCCCTCTTTCGTTTATAACGGCGATGATCCCACCACTTCGTATACACTAATACAAGTCTTTGTTGTTTGATTCCAATCAGCAGAAATACAGTCGTTTGGAATGCATGTATCCTTTCCAATATCTCCAATATCCCAACGGAGCTAACATTTCTGTTGCTCATAAGTTAAGCCCAAAAGGAAGTTCCATTCTCATATAGGAATGCCATGCCGCTTTAAAAGCTCTAATAACTCCGTGAAACTCTTATCACTCCACCTATTTTTTGCTTTAGCGGTATAGCAATTTAAGCCAGCTGCTGATAAACCCTTTGTAAATTT
>VALG01000599.1:0-15000 GCA_009835305.1 Ipomoea purpurea
TGTTTACAATGAGTCATTTTCACAAAAAGATAAATTCTCACATTACAAATTTACAACGTAACTACTAAGTTTGATCATGCATTTATATATCCTACTCCTACCAAGAAGTATGGAATGCCAATCATAATTATTTCGCCGGTAACCCATCTCTTTACGCTAGAAAAGTTCGCATGTATTGACCCCATCCTATGTTCGAGTCAACATATAACTCCAATAATGATAAGTATGCATGTATTATTAGTATATTAGGAGGATGAGAAAAAGTGGTAGTATACTATTACTCTTATAGCTCATCATTTTTTTGAGAAATTAGTTTAGTTATGTTGCAACATTATTAAATATTAGTACTTTTAATATTAACAAAGTAAAATGAAAGTACATGAAAACACATTAACAATATTCACTCAGCTAGACATTATCGTGATAAGAGAAATTTCAATTCAGTTACAAGAGATAGAAGATTACAATAGTATATCAGATAGGAAAACGCTAAACTCTCATAACTAATAGATTAGCTCTAGTCAACTAATCTAACACCATACAATTATTAACTATAATATAAAACAAATATAACATGAAATAATAACATTATTAAGAATTGTGACTCATTAATATCAAAGAAAAAAAGTACTATTAACTTAAGGTCGTAACTTGTTAATACCTGTAATATTACCTTCAATAAAAATCAAAGAACGAAGAAAAGTCTCCTTATGTATGTGATCTTATGGGTATTTGGCTGGAATGAATTGTAATCCAATTACAATGAAATTTAGCAAATGTGGAAACTTTAATGTTTGGTTGGAGGAATTGCAAGTCCTCAACTCAATAAATTATAATAATTCATATTCCATACATCTTCCCATATGAATTGCAATTCATTAGGAGAAAGGAAAGGAAAAAGACCTTTTTGCCTTAAAAAATAATAATAATATAATAATAAAATAAATAAATAATAATAATTTATTATTATTAATTATGTATTATTATTATTATTATATTATTATTATTATTATTATTTATTATTATTATTATTTATTATTATTATTATTATTATTATTATATATTATTATTATTACTAAGTAAAGACATTTTAGTCTTATATCACTCTTTCATTCATTTCATAATTCAATTTCTCCTCACCCATAACGTAATTTGAATCTTACTTATGACCAACTTTCTTTTCCCACGAAATTACAAATTTTTCCCCTTTCCTCCTGCCAATTAACCAAATGCCCGGTTAAATATATATACCTTTCAGTCGTTTCGGGTGACTTGGTCTTTAGTTTGTATTCCCATCATGATTGAAAAAATTGCTAGGCGCCTAGGTGGCGATTAATCGGTGCCCGTATATTTTTTTATTTTGTTTAATTTTTCAAAATTTTAAGACTTGATAAGTATAATCTATTACTTTAATAGTTAATACTAAAATATTAAATATTGTGCTAAAAAACATCTAAGTTTGAATATTATGGTTATTCGTTGAACGATGTCATTTTGAGTAAAATAATCCAATTTTAAAAAGAAGGGAACAATAGCTAATCGGTCAACTGCGACTTAGTTGGCCCTAAGAGGCCTAGTCAGGATACGCTAGGCGGCTGGCTAGCGTTAGTGTCTACACAGATTCCCATGGAAGAAATGATATAGGAACTTCCATGGATTAAAATTCGTGTAGTAATTTTTCTAATAGAAGAAAAAGTGAGTAATAAAAACTATAGGTCACTCCTTTCTCTAAGATAAACTGGAACATGTCACATAAGCTTGGAGGCACCCAGCAAAGCTGGTCAGATGGTTAATTAATAGTTACAAGATTACAAGTTGACCTATAGTAGGAGAGGTCATCTTGGTTTGAACAAATAATCAAGGCTATGGATAATTTAGATGACTGATATTTATTGAGACAATATTTACCAGTAACATTTCCAGATAGTGGCTGCGGTTTTGATGACTAATCAAGTGGCAAGCCATTATATATATGTTGCTGGAAATGAAGTTCATATCCAAACCCAATCCAATCATTTCTTATCATTTCAAAACTGTATAGTCCAACATGATGAGCTTCTTCTTGTACTACTACTTGTGTGTCGGCAGTTGTAGGTTTTTGCTCCTACCGCCGCCACATCAACCACTAACAATTCTCTTCCTCCATAGCCAACCCAATTGACAGTGATGTTTGCGGGGACGTCATGATCCCATTTCCCTTTGGGTTGACAACCATTGTTCCCTAAACTCAAACTTCTCCATCACTTGCAACACCTCCTATAATCCTCCCAAGCCATACGTAAAACAAACAACTACCGCCGAGGTTAAAGATATAACAGTTCGAAGGGCATTTGAGCGTGATGAAACATGATAGACAAAATCTGTTATAACAGACAGGCGGAGTATTTCCTCTTTGAATCATGGCCACTCCGCCAACGTTCTAACCTTAACCAGACAGCCAAATAAATTTCATCATGTCGGTTGCGACCCCTTTCTCCCTCCAATAGACTTTGTAAGCTGCAAAACCAATATCGAAGCTTGTAGGGCCTTCTGTGCACCGGTTACTACCAATGTTGCGAGACGGTGGTTCTGGATTGGATCATCTCGCAATGAGACGTGCAATACGGCATGTCAAGGTAACACCACATGGTGTCGTTGGCCATCATCATACTGCAGTAGTACGTGAAGGTATCGCTGCGCTTGTTAAGGAGGGTATGAAGGCAATCCAATATTCTTTGCTGGAAGGTATAACTATATTTCCTCCATGCTTGTCAATTGTCACTGCACTGTCTTATATATGTTTTATTTGTTAGTTAAAGGAAGAATTGATGTTCATATTCGAGCCTAAACCGAGCTCGAATTCGAGCCTGAACTCAAGTTCAGAACATCGAGCTGCTCGAGCAGCTCGACAATTGCCGAGCTCGGCAAGTGCTATCATTAACGAGCCACGAGCATGAGCCTACTCAGGCTCGGGCTCGGCTCACTCGTTTACACCCCTAGTCATATAAAATTATGAGCTATAGAGTGGTATCTCCTTATAACCTATCGAATACATATGCCTTATATAGACTAAGTAGAATAGGCCAATGTTTGGTAAATGGCGGTTAGTTGATAGTTGTTAGCTTTGGGTTAAATTAGATGTATAACTAGTTGATAACATTAACTGTGGTTGTAGAAGCGTGTAATGGTGATAGCTGATAGCTGTTTGGTAAAAAAAAATTTACTTCAAAACAGTTATGAAAAGTTGTTTTGAGCAACTTTTTTAATTTAACATTTTGGAGTTACAAAAAAATTTAAGTTAGACAAAACAGATTTATATTGATGTTTTTAGACAGTAAAATAAATTAATAGTGATCAAATAAGCAAAATTAGCTAATAAGTAACTATTTTACCAAACAAGGACCATAGTGTTTGATAAACCAAAAACCTAGTCATTCAATTCAACCAAAGTAACTTAATAAGTTTAATTAATTAACTGCATAATTAAGATTAATATATAAATGTATATTATTATTATGGAACACATTACATTCTCTCATGGTGCAAGTTACTAAGCACAAACCTGGGTCAAAAACACATGAATTCACAAGATATGTCATCTATTATTAGAGAGTATACGCACTATCTTCTTATAGTGCACATTTTGATTCCTACATAAGTACTTTAGGAACAAACCCAACATTTATTCTTGATACCAGGGGGTGATGTTTGCACATACGACTGGTTTATACGAATAGGCTATGTAATCGATTATGGTATGTGAGCTTGGGAAGTAGTGACATAGGTTAGAGGTTACCGACTAGTATGGGGTTAGGTGAAAGTCAAAACTTCCCCAAGGATTAAAATGCACCTTATATAGAGGGTTGCTGGGAACATGCTGGGAGCTAGGCCGATATGGGGCAACTGGTGTGCATGTCTTGGGTAAGGTCAAAGACCATCACTGATATACCACGATGTGACAAGATTCCCAACAGCTCGTTTTCAATGTGATCGGGTAAAGAGTGCTATTAATTTGTGGCTGTCTTCTAGTCTAGAAAGCCTTATTAGCTCAGACGTCGATTCTAAGCATCTACGCCGTCGGGACTGAGTTTGGGATAAGTCGAACCAGTAGCAAATATTTGTAAATGTGGAATGTGATTCGGGTCGGGATCTCGAAAATCGAAATGGATCGGGAAAGTGCGCCTTCGACATATAGCATCGGCGCGAGGTATATTTCCCATCAAGTAGCCCCCTAGTTCAATATTGCTTTTGTTGAATTGATAAGTTATTTTATGTCACTGCACTACAAGCTAGTTCAATCTTTGTTCTAATAAGTTCTTAATATTGTTACAATTTTCATAAATAAGTGTTGCACATAAATGATGTTGCAGCAACCATATGTTCATAATTTGAATAAAAAAAATTTGATTATTCTTAATAAGAACAAAATCAAGATTAATACTTGTGAATCTTTTTTGGACTTATTATATTGCATACAATTCAATTCGAGATCTATCAAGACAATTATAACCATCATCGTAAGTGGATATTTTTAATGACATTTTTCAAATGGTCACGCCCACTGATTAAATTATCTTTTAGCAAAATTAAATGACATACGCATCATAATCATTTGCAACTATAATAATGATGATTATATACATCCCACCATAATCAGGCATACAAAATAATTGATTTTTGTTCCATTAATATTCCATCTTGTCATTTATCTACAATTCCTATGTTTGATTTTCATTTAAATTTTACACAGCTTTCATGTAATTGGTTTGCAGATATTGATGAGTGTGAGGGAATGGAGAGAAGAACAACTTGCTCCAAAACATGCTATTTGCTCAAATACTGAAGGTGGGTTAATGAGGTGTATTGCAAAGAAAGGTACACGGCGATGGGGGGTTGCTTTAGGGTGCATTCTCTAGTCCATCAACCGGTCATGCGCTTGTTTTGGGTAACCAATACCTCCTTGTGTTTTATCCCATTACTTTAATTAAGTGGTAAGTAACGATTACTATACAAAGTGTTGGAAATTTTAGTAAAATCAGCATTTGAGTGTCATTTTGTGGTAATATATGCAGGTATTGCTTTAGGGACTTTAACACTGCTGATCATTGGTTTTTGTGTGTACTGGCATATCTAAGGAGAAAATCAATACAGATGAAAGAGAAATTCTTTATGGAAAATGGAGGATTGATTCTGGAACAAAAGATTGCCCAAGGTGTATCATCTGGCACAACAAGAATTTTCACTGCCGATGAGCTTAAAAGAGCCACTAACAACTAATGATCAAAGTAGAATCATTGGCCAAGGAGGTTTTGGCATTGTTTACAAGAGGCACCTTTTTGACGGCCAAATAGTAGCTATTAAAAAGGCCAAGATGATGGATCCAACTCAAGTTGAGCAGTTCATCAATAGGTAATTGTGCTCTCCCAAATCAATCACAGAACATTGTCAAACTCTTTGGTTTTGCTTAGAGACAGAGATTCCATTGTTGGTTTAATGAGTTCATAAATAATGGAACATTGTCGGAGCACCTACACAACAAAGACAAGTATCGGCAATACCTTGGCCGATTCGTTTTAAGAATAGCAACAGAGACAGCTGAGTCCTCTCGTATTTGCACACAGCAGCTTCCCTCCCATCATTCACAGAGATATTAAATCTGCATATTCTCCTTGATAATGACTACACCGCCAAAGTATCTGATTTTGGTGCATCTAGACTAGTCCCACATGATCAAACTCATTTGACAACAATGGTGAAAGGAACATTTGGTTATCTAGATCCAGAGTACTTACAAACCAACCATTTAACAGAAAAGAGTGATGTTTACAGTTTCGGTGTTGTCCTTGTGGAGTTGCTAACAAGTAGAAGCGCTCTATCTTTTTATGGTCCAGAGAAGGAGAGACATCTATCTCAATATTTTATTTCACTATTGAAAGAGAATCAATTGTTCAGATTCTTGATGATACATTGTATGTGAGGGAAACACTAAAAGAGTTACAAGAAGGTTGCATTCCTTGCAAAAAGGTGTTTAAATGTGAAGGCGGATGATAGCCGACAATGAAGGATGTAGCAATTGAACTAGGTGGATTGAGGAAGGCAGCAAAACATCAATTGACCAATAATTCACAGACTTCCTTGGAATCACAGACTCTACATACCAAGCAACCAATGCCCATTGGATACGATGCTGCTACTTTCAGTAAACAACAGCAACTGAATATGATAGCTTAAAACATCATATTGAGTTGCCATTAACTGCCGGAAGATAAATAATTGCAACCACTTCATCTTAGCAAATCTGCCATTATCAATTCTACAAATAGTATAAATATGCTTGTGGAGAGAACTTAGAGCAATCTTGCAACCGGTGATGAGAGATTGATTGTAGCAGCTATTCTCTTGTTAGCTATAATACCATATCCATCATTGGGTAAAGTTATATCAGGTTCAATTAGGTTGCCTATAACTGATCAGCTCAACTAAAAACACAAATAAACAGCTTCTTCGAAAAGTAAAATTTAAAATCTTATAGTTACTAAGTCAACTGACATACCAACTCGATCTTTCATACAATAGGTTGTGGTACTTGGTGCTAAAAGACTTAAAAAGAAAACATAAGACAACATTAACCACGTTCACACTCACAACATATGCCGTGCGAAGAATGTGTGTAGAATCTTAAATCTTAATTATTTCGTCATACCTTGGGTGAAAAAGTTCCAATTTTAAAGTCTTACGACCTAACTTTACAACTCTCACGCACTTATGCTTAGTCACACATTGTTCAATTCCTATTCGCTATCCTTAAGGTAACAACATCCTAGGGGTTGTCCGAAAGTAGAAAGTAGAAACATTATCAAACTATTAATTTGTTGTTGAAAGTAGAAATTCCATTATTGATTTACGAAGCAACGGGACCTTGTCCGAACATCTACACAACAAACACTAGGCATCGAAAATACCTTGGTCTACCCGTTTACAAATTGCAACAGAAACAACTGAGGTTCGCTCTCTCTTATTTGCACGCTGCAACTTCTCCTTCCATCATCCATAAAGATGTTAAATCTTCAAATATTTTCCTTGATGATAACTGCACTGCCAGGATATCTTATTTTGGGGCATCTAGATTAGTCCCGGCGAAGATCAAATTCGATTGGCAACAGTGATGCAAAGAACATTTGGTTATTTTGATCCCAAGTATATGGAAACCCTTTATTTTATTATTAACGAATAGATCGGCACTATCTTTATGACAGCATGGTAAGTGAGGAAAACAATAATACTATGTAAGAGCTATACGTGATGTTTGCTTGCAAAAACGGTGTTTAAATGTGAAAACGGAGGCCTATAGGCTAACAATGAAGTTTCAATGGAACTAAGTAAATTGAAGAGAGCATCAAAATATTCGTGGGCTAATAGTTCAAAGGCATCCATGGAATCACAAGCTATACTTACCGAGCAAGCAATACCAATATATATATATATATAATATATATATATATATATATATATATATATATATATATAATAGAAGAGAGAGAGAGAGAGAGAGAACGTTAAAAAGTTCACTACAAAAATACACACAAATTAGGTACGCATCACAAAAAAACATGCCATTAGGTAGGACTAAAAGCATTTTTTGGGGTGTGTTGTGTATTTTCTGGTGTATTTTGCATTTTATTGTGTGTTTCTCTTACACTATTGTACATATTGTTAACACTATTGTTGTATTCTGAAAACTGCCACCGGGAGGGTGCCGCGCATTTGGAATTTCCATATATATATATATATATATATATATATATATACTATATATATAATATATAATATATAATAATGAAGGGATCACGTGCGGGAGGGGCTTCCCGTGCGGTTGGACGCACATTAAGCATTAACACATAAACAAAACATCTAGAACACAAACTCACACACGTTAAGCTCACTCATGTTAAGCACAAGCCTCATGCATGTTAGCACAAGTCACGCACCTTAAGCACAGAACTTCAGGTACCTTTAAGTTTCAAAAACTACACATTAAACCAAACTCACACACGTTAAGCACAAAACTCACGTTGTTAAGCACAAACTCACGCACTAAGCACAAAACTCACTACTTAATTTTCAACAACTCATATTAAGCACAACCCTAACGCACATTAGCACAAGATCATGCACTTGGATACCAAATGACCACGTTAAACCACAACGCCGGAACATCTGGAGATAAGTAGTTATTGTGTGATTTACCTCCTTCTCAGACTCATTCGCGTTGTATTCCACTCGCAACGGAGAAAATAGCGCTACAACTAGATGGGAATCGCTATCGGCAGTTGATCGAGAAAAATAGCTCTTCAACAAGTTCTTGCAAGCGGCCACCACTATCTCGCAGTAGGCTTGATCGTAATGTGAACAAGGTATATTAATGGGGGTGGTCGATGCTATAAAGCGTGGTAAGGTCCGGCGTCAGGGGGGGTGGTCGCCGTTTGAGTTTTACCCTTCGCCGGGAGGGTCATTACAAAATAACAGCCGGTCGCTCGCCTTAAGGTGGTCACACTTGGCTGGTTTCGTTACATTCTAGGTGTCAGACGGTGTCAGTCAGCCGGTGGAATGAGAGTCATTAATTATCAAGTTCAATTCCAGGATTAACAAGAATAAAAAAATCGGTGGCAATTTGTCTTTTTATATCTAGTCAATTAAGGTGTGTGGCTTCTTTTTTAAGATACTGGTTTTCCTTCTGGTGGTGTGAGATTGGTGCGCTTGGCGCGAGTATAGTGGGAACCGGGCATGCGTTGGGGGGTCGCATCTCGTGTCTCAGGCACGGAGGAAGCTGGCGCAACGATCTTGGGCAGAAAGTTTAGTTACTCGTATTTTTCTCCGGGGTTGGAAAGGGGTTTGCGGTCTTTAGAGACCTCAAGGCAGTATAGGAGGGTTTTGGAGGTTTTAAAATGGTGGCGCTCAGATTCTGATAATATATTTTTAACTTCGGCAGTCGGAATCGCCTTCTAGGAAAGCACTAATTAATATCTTAAATGTTTGCGGTGTAAGAGTTTGTGCTAGTTTTCCTTCTTCCATTATTAAAGATAGCATATTGTGTAGGTATTATTTGCAGAGACTGAACAAGCTTCATTATGACATAATTTATCTTGAAAATTCTCCATGCTCAAATTGTTACTAGAATTGGTAGGGTAATTGCTAGCCTTTCTCGAAAGCTGGTATCTTCACACAAAACTAAAGATACATCAAGCACACTCCTATAAAAATTTTTGTTGTTAGAACAACCATATACAAGCTCACTGTATATCATGATGAGCAGGATGCAGGGATACTAAAGGAGCAGAGTGTAGGATCAAGGACTAGATTGCAGTAGCGGGTGGTAGGATGAACACAGGATAGGCATTTGAAAGTGGGAGATGATAATTTCAAGATATATAGAAACGTAGGAGCCTGTATATTCATGTTCCTACAGCCTTTTGTCGTCTATACTATCAATAATAATATTTCTTATGAAAAAATTTAAGGCGTTATGCGATGGTGAACTCTCATAAAAGAAATCATACTCATTCCACATTGGTCACCAGGGGGTAGCTTGTGGTCTATATTAATAACCCAGTATATCATTCAAAGTTTCATGTCTTCGATAGAGTACTTATATATCAATCCTAGATTTGATAGCACCGGTCATTTTTAGGTCAATGCCGAGGTCACTCATAGACTTCTCAATGTTACTATTCTGTAGGAAGAACGTCCTAGTTCGTGAGTAATAAAATTAGTACTAATTTTCTCTCATCAACCGAGATGACAGTACCTAATCTTATGAATCTCGATGCAATATATCTTTTTGCTTGAATGTTGCTGAAATAAATCGATTCTCACATAATACTCAGCCTCATCGCTTTGCTATTGTCACGTACCTTACTCATTGTGAGAAACATTTCCACGTGCGCGCATATAATGCGAAATTTGATGAAATCTACCTCCAGTTATGTTGCACCGTACCAATCGCAAGTAACTCTTGTATTCCGGTGGTTTCCTTGCAATAATCGTAAGCCTGTTGAACACCAATGGTTAGCTTTCAAACGATTGCCGTAAAAAGTCTTGTTGGACAACATTGGAGTCGTTGGTTAATTCGCAGTAAAACACTTTAGGTATGACTCCGAACATGAGCTGTGTTGGTGTGTTCCTCAACGAAGTGTACAATGAATTCCTCAGGGCCTTTTTTCTTAAACCGATCCTTGCTGCCCACAATTAACTCTATTAGAGAGTCGGCGGCGGCTCCGCTTATCTTCCAACATTTTGCAACCCCCTTCATTGGACATGGTGTATCCTACCACCACCTTTGACCCCTTGCCGGGTGCAGACCAAGAACCGCAAGTAGAGCTGCAACGAACATCAAACCCGACGATTCGGGCATAATTCATGTAGCATTGGTACCGTCCGTGTAGTGTTTTAAATACCGTCCTACAAAAGGCAGCACTGTAGCGTCCACGGAAGGGGGCCTATGTTGGGGACAGTGGTCGGCAGCGCCATTGTAAAGAGGGGGAGGGGCGTTGGTTCCGGGATAACTACTCCTGCACAAAACGAGGGTAGATGTTAGCCAATTAACTAGAACCGCGTCGTACAAGCATACTAGAAAGCGGGCGGAGTGAACCTGGTATGTCACCGTCGTCGGATCCGGTCGTCATCAACAATTGTCGTTACGGGGCTTGGGTTTCGGTGGAGTGCTCTGGGGCGTAAACAATACTAGAAAGCAGTGGCCTATGCACTTTCGAATTCTTTTCACATAAAGGTGCGGAAGTTATGTAATTGTGTTTGGAATCACATGTACCGTAGTGCACCACGCCTCGTGATCCCCCTAATTTCTGACGTACGATCTAATATTTCAATGCACCGGATTGATCCATCAGTTCACACATTAATAATGGTTCGCACCGGAAAAATAGCCTATATTTATTTATTTATTTATTTATTTATTTATTTATTTATTTATATAGTCTGATCCTTATTAGAGCCACTCCCATCCCCAAGTAAGAATAAAACCGTGGCTCGAATGAGTAGCTCATTAGTTATAAGGTTTAAGTTTTGAAAGAATGACCAGGGATCGAGTCCCCACCAGTTGCAGTGTAGGAGCAATGTCGCTAATATGAGCTGTCATTGTACAATATATATCTTATGGCTGAGATTAATTTTTTTAACTATTTTATTCGTAATTTAAGTGACGGGGAAATGAGACTAATTTAATTCAATTTTTATTTGCCTGGAGTTTCCAAATATGTTATGCTCTTTGTTTTTAGGCTATTTTAAAATTAGTTTAATTTTTTTTTAACTATTTTATTCGTTAATTTAAGTGCGGGGAAATGAGACTAATTTAATTCAATTTTTATTGCCTGAGTTTCCAAATATTTATGCTCTTTGTTTTTAGGCTATTTTTAAAATTAGATTTAATTTTTTTTAACTATTTTATTCGTAATTTAAGTGACGGAATGAGACTAATTTAATTCAATTTTTATTTGCCTGGAGTTTCCAAATATGTTATGCTCTTTGTTTTTAGGCTATTTTTAAAATTCGATCATTTTTCATTGTTCTTCTTTTTGGTATTTTTTGATGCCGTGATGACTACTTAGCTTGGTTTCGTGTTTGTTTTTTTTTTTTTTAAATGTGTGTGTGTGTGAGAGAGAGAATAAGGTTGAGGAAGATCTCTCCACACCTTTTGATATATCTAGAACTTGTATGAACACTGGCTATTAAATTTAGAGAAAAATGGCATTTTTTTCTCCCCGATTATATGTTTATAACACATTTTTTTCCATAAATTATTCATGTAAGCATATTGCTCCTCAATTATTCTAAAAGTGGCCGATTTTTCCTCTGATATATTAAATTGAATTCATACCCTTAAAGTAAACATTTTATTTAATTTTTATCTCCAAAAATTATTGCTTATACGTAGGGATGACACGATTTGGTTCGAATTGATCGGACACTATAGCAATCAAATTAAAAGTTTCTTGTTATGATTCAGATTCAGAACCCAATATTTGGACTTCAATTTATTAAAAATAATGAATCAAAAAAATTGGATCCTGAACCGACGGTTCCGGATCTGGTTCGCGATTTGAACCGTCTTTATTTTAAATTTTTTTTTTTAAAAAATAGTCTAAATTCAACAATAAATTTTTTAATTTTTATTTTTTTGTTCGGAACATGAACCGAGTCGTTCCGGCTCGCGATTTTAATAAACTCTACATATCAAATTCAATTATAAATTGTAATTAGAATATTTCGGGTTTGTTGTTATAGTGTCTATTCGATTTGAACCAAATCGTTGTCCTAATTTGTTGGAGAAGAAAAATAAATGAAATATTTCTTTTAAGTAGGGTAAATATGTCTATTTAACATTTCAGGGGGAAAATAGCCACTTGAATAATTCAGGGAGAAAAAAATTCTATAAGTATATATAACTCAGGAAAAAAAAGTGTTATTTTCCATTAAACTTATCAATTATTTATGCACGTATTGATGAATATTTTAGGGATGAAAAGAATAAATATTTGTGGTGATCGATGATGCATGCCATGCAGAAACTAATTAAGCTAGGTGTTGTAAACCTTATGGTGCCTGGGATGTTGCCAGATAGGTGCATGGAGTTTCATTAACAGTTTATTATGGTTCAAATGAAGAAGATTATGATCCGATTACCGGTTGTCTCACTTGGCTCAACGAATTTGCACAAAAATAATGAATTGCTTCGAAAAGAGTTGACTCGGATTCAACAATATTATCCTAATGTTTTTATTACTTATGCTGATTATTACAATGCTGGATTACAACTTTTTCTGTCCCCCGAAAAATATGGTTAGTACCACTCCTCAACTACTCTTCAATTCACAATTATGGAAGTATAATATACAAAATAATGTATTTTTTTTTATAGGTTTTAATAATGAAATTGGACTTATTGCCTGTTGCGGAAGTGGAGGTCCATACAATGTGGACGACGATGCAAAATGTGGGTATCCATCCTCACATGCCTGCAATCATCCTTCATCTTATATCGAATGGGATGGTGCACACTTGACACAGGCAGCATATCGATGGATTGCTAAGGGTTTGCTAAGTGGGTTATATACTTCCCCAAATATTACTGCACCCTCGTCTTCTACTTCTGCTATGTGGATATAAAAATTGCTATTATGCTATGGTTTTTGGAGTGCACCACTGCAACCCATGACGGATCTAGAAATATTGTTATGTATAGCCGAAAACTTTAAAAAATTTCAAAATAATATTTATTCTAAAATATAAAATGATTGGAATGAATTTCATATGATCTCTATTAAAAATATGATATTCGTAAATATTTTTATTTTAATTTAATCATCTCTATGTAATTTTTAGATTAATTAGAATTCGCACAATTGAAACTTTAAATTACATTGATTAGATAATTAAAAAAAAAAAAAAACTACCTTACGAGGTCAGCTTAAGTGATAAATCATCTGATCTAAAGTCATCATTCCAATAACAGATTGACATCCGAGAGGTAACGGGCAAGGGTTATGGGGATTAATGTATCAGAAAAGATCGAATTAAATTTTCTTTTAAAATATTTTTCATAATTGAATTAAAAAATATTTTTCATATCAACTAACTCATCAATTTAAATAATTATTACAACAAAAAATAACACGTTTTAAATCTCACAATTAACATAAAAAGTAGTGAACAAGTTTTGAGCCATTAAAGTAATAAAATTCCTATTATTGTGAATTGTCATATTGTTGACCACAAAAAAAAAAAAACAAAACACCATAACAGAAGTTCCATTATTACCACCCACAATTTAGGAAAATGGTACATACACTCCATTACTCCATGTCTCCATCCAGATTTTTAGTTCATACAAAAGATGTATGAAGAATCTCTCATTCTCTCTGCCATTGCATATGCTGAAACTAGCATTGGCTTTACCACTTCCCACACTTTTTATGCTGTTATATATTTGTTTGTTTGAAATATTTCATTTTTTGCTATCAACAACTCCTTTGTTGTACTGTTTATTCATTATTTGTTGGCATATGTTAGAACAAATTACTAGTAACCTAGTTTTATTAAAACTCTAGAATATAGAATTTGCTAGCATATGAAATGGAATTAGACGAAGAAGATAAGCACTAAAAGAAAGTCTGAAAGACAAAGGAGTTGCATTTTGAGTAACTGCTCCTAGTGCTGATTTAGATTCGAACACTGACATGAGTGAAGTTGTGGCCATATATTAAACAAAAAGTTTTTTAACAAATTTTTTTTTTTCAAAATTGTTTTTGGAAAAATGCATATTAGAGTTTTTTCCATGTTATTATCTTGAGTTACATGTCAATTGATCTTGTACTAATTTAAGAAGCTATCGGCTAAAAATTGTATCAAAATGAATTGATGTGTTTAACTTGAACTTTTTATAATTTATGAGCATAATTACTTTATGCTCTATAATTGTGACAAAAAGGCGTAATTGTCCAACTCATGCACCATACCCCTAGCCGGACTGGATTGTGGAGGGGTAAATCATGATCATAACTCAACTAATTAACAGAGGCTAGATTTTTGCTCACTGCACACAAGAATCCCCTCATTTGCATTGAGGGGTTGCTCCCACACTGTCGTGAGTGAGACTCGATCATTGATCTCTGTAAAGACATTACTTTTTGCTTATAGTTGAAGGATCCATTTAACACTTTTCCTAAAAATAAATGACAAACCCAAATATTTTTACCAACGTTAGGTGAATACTAGCCCAAACATGTTTATGCGCCAATTGAAAAAAAAAAAAAAAACAACTCTAATAAACTCGTTTAACTGCTTGCCTAATTCAAACAAAGAATAAAGAAAAAAAATGTCAAATTGGCTCCCTAAGTCAAAATTTTGAATTTTGAATTTTGAATTTTTTTAAACCATGGATTGTGTCGTCTTTCAAGATAACCGTAGCTGTCGGATAGCCACGACCATCATTTTTTTACATCGTGGCTG
>VALG01000599.1:20000-26328 GCA_009835305.1 Ipomoea purpurea
TATTGACTTCCTCTTCTCCTTGATAATTGTCAATATCTTGGGAGAAACTTGGATTTGAGAGAATGGGTTGCTCAGACAATGGTTGTCTTCTAGTGGGGATTTGAAAGTTTGCAGTAGTTTTGACAAATACATTTTGTACTGCAACTTCAATTAATTGTCCCCCCCACCCCCCCCAAATTAATTCTCTATTCTCATTCAACACTTCTTCTCTTACTTGTTCTCCAATCTCTTCTCTTATCTCATCTCCAACATCTTCTCTGATTTCTTCTCTGACCGTGTCAACATCATCTCTCGCAGAGTCATTTACTTCCATTTGTGGACCATCAAAATTCCTCAAAATTTGGTCATTATTTGTTTCAATATTTGTCTGTCTTTCGGCTTCAGTGACAGGGATATTGACCAAATTTAAATCACCAATCACAACAGTAGTAGTTTGATCATCATCAGCAGTAGATATCACAGGTGCACACACATGTGAAATATTTTCTCCTTCTTCATTCCTTTCTCTTAATACATCAATAAATTCATTAGCAAGATTAAGAGAGGTTTCACCTGGATGATGGTGAGTGTCCATAGTAGATCTTTTCAAAGCAATTTGTAACTGAGCTTCATTGATCTTTTCCAATTGAGCCGGTGAAATTTGAGTTACATTCTCTTTGGCCATAGCTGCAACAACTTTTCCTCTTGCATTCTTTTCTTCAAGTTTTGATTTGTAAACTTGATCCATATTCATGTTGAGTGCTTCAAGTATAGAATCTGTTTTGCACCACTCCAAGGCAAATACTTCACTTTCTATCAGTTCCGAAGAGGCTTTATGGATGAGAGAGTGATATTTCTCAATTCGCCAATTTTTCCATACTTGAACTCTGACCTTCTCGTTCATCAATTCTAGATCATCTTGGATAGTGTTGAACACTACCGGTCCGACACTTGCTTCACCATTTGATTGGCTCGAAATTCTTCTTTGCAAGTCGTTGGAGACTCGCACTTCAACTCTTGCTAGTTCCATCCGTGTTGTGTCATCAATGGGTTCGGTTGGCAATCCCGGATGACAAACATTCTGAGCTTCATTCTCAATCACTCCTTGGAACGGTATTATCGCCATGGCTGTGCTCATGGCTTCTTGTTCTCTGATGGTCGGGTTACTGGACCACATAAAATTGCTTGCGGTTGAGGCGGCCCTGTTGCTTCTGATTAGAGATCTTTTTGATTGAGGTGTTTTTGTGCTTGCAGGAGTTCCTCCTTTGGATGCCTTTTTCTTTTGACTCTTCTTCCCATAGTCTGTTGAAAACGTCCTGAATAGATACCTATAGATTCCAACACTTTTGTGTTTTCTCAAAGGTATTCTCTTCTTCCTCAAAATTTCTCCAATGACAAGTCCATAGCCTACACCTTGAAGAAATTGATCTCCTTCGAGTGGACTTCCAGTTGGCTTTACAGTGAGAATAAATCCTATAAGCTAGGAAAATTCTTATAGCTTCGAGTCTTGCTACGGGTGCAAAGGTTTCATCAAAATCTATTCCTTCTTCTTGCGAATATCCCTTTGCAACGAGCCTTTCTTTATTCCTAACAATTTCCGAAATACCCATTTTGTTCCTACAACATTATGATCACTTGGTCTTGGAACAAGTTCCCAAACGTCATTCTGTTTGAATTGATCAAGATCCTCTTGCATGGTGTCAATCCACTCGGATCCTTTAAAGCTTAGTAAAAGCTTTCGTCCATTCCTTTGGGCTTACCGCTTTGCTGAGTCTGAATATAACCTGATCCCGACTTCTTTCTGATCCTCGATGTTTAAAGGTATATGACACCATTATACAGCAAAAAATTGATGAAAAGTGTTGTCGATAAACGATGGAGCGTGGTTTGTGGGCGATGTTGAGCTATTCCTTACACACATTGACCCGTTGGAATTATGCGTTTCTTGAGATGGAGACGATTAGAGGTGCTTCCATATTGCAGTTGTCTTTAAGGTAATAATTAAGTTCTTTAATTTATATTTGTTTAATAATACTTTTCACTATTCCATCTATTATGATTACGTAAGTATCCACTAACCCCTCTATTGATTGGCTCACTTTTGAATAGGGGGTCTTGTATGACAATTTGAGTTTGCATCAAGACCACATATGGCTTCTTAGATCCATTTCAATTCAACCAATTTCGAATTCTATTGATGAACTGGACAGGGTATATCAACGTCACCCGATGCAATATGGCAAAAACAAATGCTATCTAGCGCCATGAATATTTTAAAGTAAGTTTAATTGTTTAAAAATAATTAACTTATATATAATACCTTTCTCATTAGTATACTTATAATTACTTACACTAATACATTAATTGATTTTGTAAGTGATCATTGGATGTTGATGGCAATTTTCCTCAACTGATGAAATCATATTGGTTTGATTCAATTGGAGGCCAAGCCACGTGATGACATCAAAGATATTGCTTGAAAAGTATGTAAAACTTATGAAGTATAATATGTATAATTAATAAAGTAAAAGTATTTTATGTAAACTAATCTCTTATAATTTTAGTGTGTCAATTCAGCAAGTTTTTGAGAGGCAATGGATCAACTCGTTCGCCGAAATGGACTAAGGTTTTTGGTAAGTAATTTTCCTTTTTTTTATCATTAGTAAAAAACACATATATATATTATGTTTTTATTAATAAATTTTAAATGTAATTTAATTCAATGTAGTGTGCTCAACAAGTTGGAAGTACAGCATGTGGATATTATGTGATGAAATACAATGTTGAAATTCTTTCCAAAGAAGCATGTGCGGGAATGGATAAGGCATGTAACTTTAATATATACCTTTCTTTTTCTAATTTTAAAAATGATAGCTTACTAATTATTTTAATAATTAACACTTTGTAGATTGTTGAGAGAGTTGGTAGGATCGAGCTACACTCAACAAGAAATTGCATCAAGTAAGAGATGTATGGCCCGACTTCTTTGTTGATGTATGGTTTAAGTTATGTAAATTGAACAAATTGATATTAGCTTTTGATAATGTTAACTGTATTATTATTAGTATCAAATTGTGAATTTATTACTTGTTATTCACTTGTTTCCATTATAAATATTCAGATTCTACATATTTTGTTTGGTTGTGGTGCAATAATTGAGCAGGATGTGTTGTGGTTATGAGAAATTGACAGGTTGTGGTTGTGTTGTGAGTAGATTTGAGCAGGTTTTTGGGTATAATGGACAAATAAACAGTATAAGTTAAAAAAAAAAAACATACAACGTCGGCCCTATTAAAGTAATAGCCGACGTTGAATACATTTTAAAAAAATAAATAAAATAACATTTACAACGTCGGCTATTGCGCATTTAGCCGACGTTGTATAGTATTTTAAAAAATTAAAATACTTACAACGTCGCGCTAAATGCTAATAGCCGACGTTGTAGTATTTTATAAACAAATTAAATACCTACAACGTCCCGGCTTTTAGCATTTAGCCGACGTTGTAAGTTATTTTAATTTTTTTTAAATACTTTAAAAACGTCGGCTATATGCTAATAGCCGACGTTGTAGGTATTTTAATTTTTTATAAATACTTACAACGTCGGCTATTAGCATTTAGCCGACGTTGAAAGTATTTAATTTTTTTTTTTTTTAATAAGATATAACGTCGGGCTATATAAACTAGCCGACGTTATACAATAATATTTTACACGACGGGGGCACAACTACGGTAGATAGCCGACGTTAAAAGCTCTATTTAGCCGACGTTAAACAGCTGCTGTGTGTAGCTGTATGGAGTATTTTTAGTAAGGAGGAATTTCACTCATGTACCATTTATGTTGACCTTAGATTTTTAACTTTTGAGCAGAGTGCCGAGTCAAATAGACAAATAGTGTTAGGACTCTAGTATTAGTAGTCTAGTAGAACTCTTTATACTTGTCTTCTATCTATTCTATATTAGTATTGTACAGACTCATTATTCGTTTGAGTTAATCAATACCAATCCTCATCTGGTATCATATCTAGGTTTTGATCCATGGCAACTTTGGGTAGGAATGACGATGGATCTGTTCGTGATTCTTCTGAACGGACCGTCTCCGAGGTTGCCTCCACCCCCCATTTATCCGTCCTCGGAGCCTGTCCAGTGCTCATCACTTTGTGTCCATCAAGCTCACCGCACACAATTATCTGTTCTGGCAATACCCAGATGCTCCCGTTCCTCGAGGTCAGGGGGTGCTGGGATTCGTTGATGGCTCGGTGGAATGTCCGTGGGCTGCCTCGGCCGGAGTCGTCGACGCGGGACAGCGGCGGTACCGTCTCGGCAGTGGCGTCGCCGGTGGTGCAGTGGCGTCGGCAGACAATGCTGTCCTGTCTCTCTTGATCTCGTCCCTGTCGGACGAGGTGCTTCCGTTGGCGGTGAGCCGGTCGACGTCACGCAAGTTGTGGTTGGCGATCGAGCAAGGAGCTCGGCTCGGCAACGCGATCTCGTGCGGTTCGTTTGCTCAGTGAGCTGCAGCGTTTGTCGCAGGGGGCTTCATCGGTTTCTGATTACTTGAATCGGGCGCGGATTTTGGTGGAAGATTTGGCCCTTGCTGGGCGTCCGGTTCCTCTTGAATGAACAGAATATTATATTTTTCGTGGACTGCGGTCGGATCTTCGCCCGCTTGTTGCTACCGTTGACTCGTGGTGACCCGGTACCTCTCTCAGATCTCTCCGATTATTTAATTTCCCAGGAAATATATCTGGCGCAGGTGATGGTCCGGTTGGTTGCGCCGGCTTGCCCTTGACCGTTCACCGTGGTGGCCGGGGCGGGTCCCGTGGCGGAGGCCGGTTCTCCCGAGGTGGTTGGGCAGTGGGGGTTCCGCGGCAGTTCGGGCAGTGGCGGGCCGGGGTCCCGGCGGCGGCGGGGCGGGGCCGTGGTCCGCTCGGATGTGCGGCTGTCATATTTGTGCAGGTTGGGCACTTCCCGGTGGTGAATTGTTGGCGCACGTTTGATTCTGAGTCGTCTGGTCCGCGCAGGCTAATGTGGCGTTTTTCTGGGCAATGGCGGGCGGTTCAGTTGAACTCTCATCAGTGGTTTCCTGACACGGGCCTACAAATCATGCCCACGCCCGATTCCTCTCAGTTGATGTCCTCGGGCAGGATTATGACGGTTCGGCACACTCTTCGAGTCGGCAATGGTGAAGGTATGGCCTTATTTTTTAGCTGTTGGGTCTAACTTCGATAGACCTCGTCTTATAAGGGTGTCGTTCGTTTAGAGCATGTGGTTACATGTTCCTGGTTTATCTTCTCTTTGATCTCTGTTCAGCGCTTTGCTAAAGATAATCGTGTCTTTTTGAGTTTTCATCCCTGACTGTTTTCTTGTGAAGGGATGCTCTTGACGCGAATGTGGTTTTATAAGGGGCAAACTTCTGGTGGCTTATACTCCCTGGCCGCGTCTTCTGTCGGTTGCTGTTGCTTATGTTGCTGGCGCCGTGGCTTCGTCTTCTCGTTGGGCCAAGCGGCTTGGTCACCCTGCCCATTACTCCGCGGTTGCTTCGTCAGGATTTTGAAGTCTTCTGGTGTTGAGCAGTTTTAAATACTAGTGATTTTATCTCGTTTATGTTCTTGTGTCAGTTAGGGAAGTCATCCCGTTTCCCTTTACCTATCGTGTTGAAACTAACTACGTCGTCCGTAACTCGGAATTCGGTTTTATACTGATATTTGGGGCCCGCTGCGACTGATGCACTCTGTGAATGGTTTTGCGTTACTCTCATTGTTTTGTTTGTGGATGACTTTACCCGCGTTTTATTTGTTTTATATCCCCGCATGCGCCCTTTAAAAACTGATATATATTCCGATATTTGGAACGGTTTGGTCACGTTGTTGAGCGCTCGTTCTCTCCAGAAAATACTTTCTTCAGGTCTGATTTAGGGGGAGAGTAATAAAGAAACTTCACGTCCTACCCCGTTCCTGAGGATCTCTTGGCCATTCGTCACAGGCAGTCCCTGTGGCATACACACATGACACGAATGGGCGGTAGAGCGCCGTAATCGGCACATAGTTTTATGACTGTTTGCCCTGATGGCTCAAAAGCGTCTGTTCGCATCGTCGTTTTTGGGACTATGCGCTTTGAGAGCTGCTGTTACACTTGATTAATAAAATGCCTACCAAGTGTCTTAAACAATGAGTCAATCACCTCCACTCTTTCGTTTGCTGCGGCTTTCATTGCTTCGGGAGCAAGCTCAATATTTCGAATGCTCCAACTTGACTTGGAGGGGGAGTGTTAGGACTCTAGTATAGTAGTCTATAGTAGAACTCTTTATAGCATGTGTCTTCTAGTCTCTTCCTATATTAGTGAATTGTAC
>VALG01000600.1:0-35555 GCA_009835305.1 Ipomoea purpurea
TTCACAATCTCATTCTGCAACTACATTCTCACCTAAACTCTTATTAAATCTCGAAACAAACTGTGAACTACTGGAAGTGGATGTACAAGATAATCCATTCACCAGCAATCTCAGATATATTTCCAAAACCAAGTGATTGAACAGACCCTTACATTTGAAGCAACCTTGTTGCAGCACTCCTTCTTCCCTTGCTATAGTTACTTCTTTCAAAATGATACTACTCATCCGTTGTATTACGCAGCACCTTTCAATCCTCCGGCTTGAAGGGATCTTTGAACAATACCATTTGAAGATGAAGCACCGACACCCTTCAGTTATCTTCCCATTCTCTGTTCAATCAATTCTTGCATTCTGCAACAGCCTCATCGCAAAACATGTCTAGCTACACTATTGTCTGACTTGAAACAACCAATTTCTTGAAATTTTCACTACGTAATCTCAACAACCCAATTGAAGGAGAATGCCAGCATTATAAAACAGGTGAATCAGAAGTTCGCATTCCATAACAGCTGCAACCTTTTGGGTCCATCCTTTCATAATGACTGCCGGAATACGACCAACACAATTTATATCAAGTATGCGTATACAATGGACAACCAAGATTTCCCATCTCGAAAACAATTGCAACTGCAAGGAAATATCAATATATAATTGCTAAAGCTAATTCATGCTAATAAATATCGTACATCCGGTCGCCACACATGATACTATATTTGAAAACCATTTCATAAAACACAAACATCTCTTGGTGACACGCACTACCGTTATAATACAACTGTCCTCAAAACAAAACAAATAAACCTTTCATAGATGTATAAATATTGTGATCTCTCTTCTCGGGCATGATATATAATAGTCTCGCGAACCAATGTCACCAATTATAATAGAACATGAACAGTGAACTACCGGTAGAGCCCACAAATCAGATAGTGCTGTCGCCATTTGTCTGGAATTCAGACATATCCTTGATCTCAAGCTGCAGATTTATAATAACAGCTGTGCATTCTGCTACAACCTGAGGAGTATATATAGTCTCTCGAACCATGTATCATATAACCGAGCATATCTCAGTAACAACACATCTAGAAATTGATATAGTTTTCAAGTCAAGCTACCAATAGTGTAAGCTAGAAGTTTGCGATGAAGCTGTTGAGAATGAAGAAATTGATTGAACGAGAATGGGAAAGGTAATACTGACAGGGTGTGGTGCTTCATTTCAAATGGAATTGTTCAAGACCTCAAAGCCGGAGATTGACAGTGTGCGTATAAAAGATGAAGTAGATATCATGCAAAAGAAGTACACTATAGCAAGGAAAGAAGAGTGCTGCAACAAGGTTGCTCTCAAGTACAAGGGTGCTGTTCAATACCTGGTTTTGGAAATTTATATCTGAGATTGTGGTGACTTATTATTTGTACATCCAACTTCTAGAGTTTCACAGTTTGTTCGGTTTAATAAGGTTTAGGTGGAGTAATGTAGTTGCAGAATGAGATTGTAATGTCAGTTTTAGATTGCATCTTATATTCACAATTTTTTATATCAATTAAAGTATGCAGTATATATTCGTACTACTTGTTCTTTACTTTTTTAAAGGGTTTAAAATTTATATATGTGACAGGGTACATCATAATTATATTTGTGTACATTCATAACCCAGAACTGTACTTCAAACTCTTAACTGTACATCCATAATGCGATACGTGTATATTCATTAATATGTCTTTATTTTTCATGTTTACATTTAATTTTTTTATGTATATATTTATTAAGTTATTTACTCTATTATGTGTAGTAAGAGGTTCAAACCATTCCAATTGAAATAATAAGTTTTACCACTATATATTCAATTCAAAGCTGTGTTATTCATAACCAAGTTGTAATCCATGAATGCCATATAATGTACATTCATAATCGAAGACTGTACGTTCGCATAATTCATAATTGTGCATGATATAAATGGCTATTGTATAAACACAATCTTATAACGACATTCAATAACCACAAACTGTTCATCCCATATGTTAAACGTTGTACATTCATAACCAGAATACTGTAGTTCATTAACTCAGAAGACATTCATTATGTTATCGATGTTCAGAAATTAATAACAGAACCATATGTTTCAAATCAAAGTCATACTAATAGAACCATTGTAACGCTGGCAAAAATATACCATGTTTGAATATAAAGTGTGAATAATAGAACCGTGTCAAAATGCAAAACATACTATCCCAACAATTAACTTACACAATTTGAGTATCAAATCAGTATTCACAATTGGTAGCAATCCATTTCAAAATGTCAGTATTTCACATTCATTTCAGTCAGACAAGCCTTGCTGCTTTCATAAATTCTGTGGCATTTGTGTTTTCTTTCCAATTGTTTAGATTGTACTGCATACTTTTTGCTCGTCATTATTTCAGAGATGAAAAGCCTACAATATATGAGAATCATTAAAATAATAAGTTTCATGCAAATGGAATAAAAAAATTAAAATAATGGTAAATAGCTGAAAGCAATATTGTTTCTTTACCATTTTAGACTTATTTTTGATCTCTTTTTGGGTTCTCAAATTTTTGAGTTTTTCCCTTTGGTATATGTTTTCGCTATTAGTCTCATGATTTCATGTGTAGTGTTTTTTTTGTTGATTCCGACATGTCAATGGGTTTATTTTGTCTTTTTATGTCTGCTTCCTGGTGGGTTCATATAGGAAGCACTCACAGGGAATATTTCGTATTTCAGTACAAATGATAACTGTGTGTCTGTCAAAGTATTCTGGAGAGTTAGCTAACACATATGAGTGTTCCACCTAAATCACTCCTTTGTGAAGATAGAATACCCCAGAAAAATAATCTTACGAAAGCGGACACCACTTCTCCCTACAGTCATAAAGCTTCCCTAGCCATGTATTCTTGTGACACTTAAAATCAAGTCACCATCCTGCAAATTATGTATGTTCATAATTGGTATACTGTAGTTCATAATAGTAAACTGTATATTCATAATAGCTAAAACTGTATATTCATAACTCCTGTACTTATATTCATAATTCATATAATGGAAAATCCTACTTGCAAAAGTTTTATATCCATAGTTAATATAGTGTTTTGTTCATAACATCTATACTGTATATTCATAACTACTATTCTCTACATTCATAATTCAAATAAATCTGCTTGCATATATTTCATACCCATGGCATATATTCCGATTTGCAAATATAGTAGCTAAACTGTATATTCATAATTGCTTATACTGTAACTTCATAAGGTATAAACTGTATATTCATAAACAAAAACTCATAAACAGAAACATACCTAGTCCAATAGAATTCAAATTCAGCTTCTGTGTCTGTGTATTTCATCAAGCAGTTGAAAGATATCCATAAACTCCTTATTTTTCCTTAACGTCTTGATATGCTTCTTCGAATTCTCACCAATATGCCATATGCAAAGACGATGGCGTGATGTTGGAAAAACTATGGAAATGGCAGCAGCCATGGCTGCCACATTGATCCGTCATAATCGATTGTGGACACTTGCCATCCATAGATCTTAAAAAGGCTTTAAACAACCACACAAAGGATTCAATCCTCTCATTCTTCAAAAAGCCACAACCAAACATTACATTCATACAATGATGATTCATCCCTACAAACGACCCACATATCATATCATATTTGTTAGTGCGATATCTGTATCATGCACTAACAAATCTCCAAATAATTCATAATCCCGTCTCATTTGCCCATCCCTCCAAAAGAAATTACACAGTCTTGAGTCAGAATCAACTTCAAAATCAAAAAAAAAAAATCAGACTCATTAGACTGCCTCCTCCTAAATATTTCAATCAACCGAATTGAATTCAGTCCATCCAAACTCTAACTGCATCAATAGCCAAAACAGAAAAATTATAAGCATCATCGAACTAGTAAACCCAACCAATGGAGACACCGAACAACTGATTGGTGTTTCAAAAACACTAATACCCCACTGCCACCCTACCAACTCAACTCTCTTCAAGTCTTTAAGCAATGAAAGCTGGTTACTATCCCATTACCCTATAAGTGAACGAAGTAGAGACTCTTGTCTAAATCAACAATAGGCTCATGGATTGTGCCACCATCATATGTTGCCCAACTGTCCACGATCCATCTCCCCCACATATCAAACTGGAACAAACTGCATCCACACCCTGTCTCTTGTATCAATTTTTGAATAAAGCTTAACACCACCATCTGCCTTACACTTAAACCAGCCTTAGAACAGTAAAACCTCTTCATTTGAATTGTCTTGGTAGATGCCTTGTAACGTTTTACCCTTCCCACACTAAAACCAACTCATATATGCGATGTTCATTAGTTCTATATACACATTCTAAAAAGACTTTTATCAAATCTCTAATTTTCAAATGACAACAAATGTAACAAGTTATCTAGTACCCCAAGTTACATCCTATAAAATCTTCATCAATGCGGGAAATATTATCTATATTAAGCATTATATCAACCTCTCTTATTATACTATAGATAATAACATATAGCAATGGGATTATAGTATGAGAGTCTATTAGTTGTATGAAGGGGTTGAGGAGTTAAGCAAGATGAAGATATGATATAGTTCGATGGATAAGCCAATAAGTTAGTGATTTTCTTCCATGTGATAATACAGATAGAGATAACACTACTTTTCCATTGTTCATATCGATAATATAGAATATAAATAGAATAACAGAGATATACACTGAAACAAATTAATAATAATAAACTTCAATACGGATAAAATCAGTAGTTAAATGGTTATAATGCTCGTATAATCTAGTAATAAATTACTGTACATATCATACACTGCTTGTTCATTCACAATTTCAACCCTACACAACTCATAACCCATGAGTTATATAGTAAACATTATACTAGAATAGAACTTACATTCCTAACCAGAATAGTGCTTGGATTTTATATATGCAGAACTATTCGCGACATAATGTGCGTTGTCATTCATAATTTCACAGGCTCAATACATATCTCAAGAGACATTTATCTCACATATTGTGCCAATCGTGCTATATATTTCTCCTAAAGCATTTCACAAAAACACCTTAATTCCAAGCATAAGCTATCTATAAGACTTAAACTATCTGAAAATTTTTATTGTCATATGTTAAACATCGCGAAATATGATACAATAAGAGACATATCTATTCATCCAAATCATCCCTTGTTAGTTAACTGATCTGATATGCTAGTCTAAATATGAAAAAAAACAATACTTTAACGAAATAACAGTAGAGGAGAATGAGTCATCAACGGTAGTAAAAAAGAAAACTCTCATGGAATAGAAGAATGAAAAATGCGCATCCTGATGTTTATGAATGCTGAGATCTCCATATAAGATCTATACCTATCATGAATCACTCCAACAACATCTGCATTTGCCTACTGAATTACAACAAACGTATACTATCCTAGAGAAATGTTCGGTGGGGGGCTCGCTTGATGTTGATATAATGTAGCTATAAGACAACATCTATCAAATTGTTTGATATATTTTTCCTTCACTTATTGTCAGGACTGTTTCTTGATCAAATTAAGAATCTATATAGCTGAACTGATACTCACTATATATAACACAAAAAAAAAACAAAAACAAAAAAAATCGTTATATATGTGATAAACTATTAAGTATTAATAGTTTACTAAAATAATTAGATTTCAAACATACCGTTTGAATGAATCAGACACTTCCCTATAATGACTGCATATTTGAAGAATCTATCCTAATGTGGACATGTGAATATATAACTGTTATTCTTGTAAATAAGGAGATCGTTCAAAGATATAAGGTGTATATCCTTTTGAGAATATACCCCAGTTAAAACTTTATCGTAATAATAGAATCAAAAGCAATCTGATGACATTAAACACTATTAAAAACCGTTGGAATCGAAGGAACATCCGTCAATGTAAATCTCCTTAAGCTGTACTTATTGAAATCATCCACAAAGCTTCCGTTCACTGTAAATACATAAAACAGTGTACACAAATCAATCAAATATATAAACATACAACTTAAAATGTTTGAACATATAACATGCACCCTTACTGACATTCACTTTAACAAAGAATAGCTACGAGTATCAAAAACATGTAGAATATATATCACACCGTATGAATGTACAGGTCATATCACTTATGTATTGTACAGTTGCAATATTATGTACACATCAAAATGCAGAGATATTATGATCAACGAAACACTCCTAGACACTGAAATCACCTTGTAAATTCTACCCCAAAATGCATTACATTGATTGCAACCCAGCAAACCCTCACCAAATCTCACACATTGTACGCAATCAACATATAAACGAATTTGATCGCATTAACGCACAAAATATACAAGTCAATTCAGTTTTTTACATCGAACCTCCATCATAGAAAATCGACCAGCATTAAATTCGCTCTGATTCTCGCATACATCCATCGTTATTCAAATACAAACGATCAATAAAAAACCAAAAAAACGAAGGAAATAATATATGGAACTTGCGCGCTCTGAGATTGCAATCTCGACTTGCCAAAACGAAAGAAGGAAATAATCGAAATCCTCTGCCAAATCAATCAATAACGCCGTTAACGGCTTAACAAACGCAGGTTTTTTTTAAAATTTAGAATTACCGGTTTTTCCCCTAAAACGACGGCGTTTTGGACTCGTGTCCACAATGCATAGTGGACACGAGTCCATAGCATAATTTGCCATATGTTAGGCTTTCTTAACAGAAAAATATAAAGTTTAACCAACTAAGGTACACAAACTATTAACAATTTAAACATAAATGTTTATTTTTATAACAACTAATGATATATACGTATATATATACATACATATATATAAAGGGGTGGGGTGGGAGAGTGGGAGCAGCTACCCTCAACACTAACTCTGTCTCTGGTCTTGGACTAATTTTTTGTTCATGGTAAGCATTTTGAGTGCAACCGATGATAGTCAATAATACTTATGGGTATCATATAGATTTTTTTACCATTTTTAGTGGTCTTAACACTACAAGAAAAATCACGATCGCAACGAA
Source organism: Ipomoea purpurea (assembly GCA_009835305.1). Classification (NCBI taxonomy): domain Eukaryota; kingdom Viridiplantae; phylum Streptophyta; class Magnoliopsida; order Solanales; family Convolvulaceae; genus Ipomoea; species Ipomoea purpurea. The sequence continues at coordinate 7,088 of VALG01000600.1, forward strand.
AAAATTATATCACGAATAGGCAAAATTCCGTTGCAAATCCCGTTTTGCGACGGAATCTATTCCGTCGTCTATCACTTTGTCGTATTTTGATAGACGACGAATAGTTCCGTCGCGATTCGAAATTTTCTTGTAGTGTGAATTTTTCAAAGAGTGTTATATGTACTAAATATCTCAATTATATTCTTGGGACGGGGAAAATAACACTTTTTAATCCCTAAGTTATATACTTATATCATTTTTTTTGTCCTAAATTATTCAAGTGGCTGTTTTTCCCCCTGAAATGTTAAATAGACATATTTACCTTAGAATAAATATTTCATTTATTTTTTTCTCCGACAAATTATGACCACAATTTGGTTCAAACCAAACAGACACTATAGAAATATTACAATTACAATTTAGAATCAAAACCCAATATTTAGAGTTTATTAAATTGCGAACCGGAACGGTTCATGTTCTGAACTCAAAAATAAAATAAAATACATTTATTGTTGAATTTAGATTATTTTAAAATAAAGACGGTTTAAAATCGCGAATCGGATCCGGAACCACCAGTTCACGGTTCAATATCCAATCTATTCGATTCATAATTTTAATAAACTGAAATCCAAATATTGGGTTCTTGATCTAAATCATAACCGGAAACTTTTTAATTCGATTGCTATAGTGTCTGGTTCAGTTCGAATCAAACTGTGGTTATCCCTACGTATACAAAATAATTTGTTGTGAAGAAAAATAAATAAAATATTTACTTTAAATGTAAAAATGTCAATCTAATATATCATGAGGAGAAATCGCCACTTTTAAAATAATTGAAGGGACTAATGTACTTACATGAATAACTTAGAGAGAAAATGCGCTATATGTGTATAAGCCAGGGAAATTCCCTTTCTAAAAAATCTATTGTTTGTTAATACCTAAACAACAAAAGACGTGGATTAAATACAGCCGTTGTAAACGGAGTGTATTTGCAAATATTTGCATTGCCATATGATATTTTAACATGATTTCAAATAGGAAATTAATTTGAAAGCAACTACCATCTTTCCAAATATAGCCAAAGCAGGTACCGACGTACGGTGTGGTAGTGAATGATGATCAAGGAAAGTTCTTGGTAGTTAAGAGTGGAACTATCGCGATATCATATGTATGAACTTTTAGCGTGTAAGGACTAAGGAGGCTCTATTCTAATTTATGAATAGAAATTTAAGTAAAATATTATTTTAGAGTCAGAATGCTTACCGCTAATTCAAGAACTAGAACTAACAAGAGACCTTAACTTACATAATTTGTTTCTTAATAATTTGATTGTTTTTTATTTAGTGTATTTGATAGTTTTACATTTCGTCATGTTAGAAATCAACGAGTACCAGCACGAGCTTTGCTCAATGGTTTAGTGGGCAGTATTTGAGAGAAAAGACTAAGGTTCGAACCTCGGCGGTAGCAGTGTGAGAATTATGTCCAAAGTAGACAGATTCCTTGTGGCACCGACATTTGGCCCATGTCTCCTGAACAATCGAGTCACCGTGATTTATATTTCCACCATGCTCTGTCGGGTTGGACTTCTTTCTAAAATGTTGAATCCCCTACCCCAAGAGTCCCCACACTCTAGACCCTCCCTCACACTCCGACTTGACAGGACATTATATTTGGGAGGATGTAAATTACGGTGATTTCTTGACTTACAGACAAGATCAAATTTCAATGCACATAAAGAATCCGTCTATTTTGGACATATTCTCACATTGCGGTCGCAAAAATTTAAATCTTAATCTAAATATTACATATTGAATTATTGAGGTAATCTCGTGCACACTATATTCATAATTACTTTACCTTGGAGAGTTGGAGTAATGTTATGATTTTTTATTCCAAAAAAAAAAAAAAAGGCTTGCATTGAAAGAAGATAAGAGTGCGAGGTTGAGTGTGTAATCAGTAATCCGTTATCGAATTCATGGGAGGCTGCGGCATTCAATATATGCCGCTTCCTTTATCAAAGCAATTGCATTATATTATTATATTCAACAAAGTCCACTTTTTTGGGCGTGATCTGTGATTGATAATCAATGCTTCCATGCATTAATTTAGTGCCATAGTAAATGATTCCATGTATTCATCATATTTTATGATTCTAAAATATTTCTTGAAACATGATAATAAATTTTAAATCTTTTACTCTTATGACCAACCACTACATCCATGTCTACTTACACTTGGAGTATATAGTAGTTATGGTGACATTTTTTTTTGAACAATTCTTGTGATCTCATTTAAGGTAAAATGTATAATATTTTTTAGTTAAAATATATTCCGTTAACTCCCTATCCTTATGTTCTGGTACTTGGATAAATTGACTCCGGAGCCACAAATCATATAGTGTGCTCTCTTGATTTTCTTGCTAATTACATGAGGGTGAATGTGTTAATGTAAATTTACCCCACTGGCCAAAGCATATTTGTTAAACACATAGGGGATGTAGATCTCAGTAGCAACTTGTGGTTAAAAAGAAGCCCTACATACATATTCCTGCATTCAAATTCAATATAATTTCAGTCAGCAAGTTGGTCAGAGACACATCATGTAGACTAAGCATTTGGGTGGTTCAAAGGGACTCATGGGTGATAGCTGGTTTAGCTAGAGAGGAGAAAGGATTGTATCTTCTGATGGAGCCACTAAAGCTGCTGGATAAATACTATGCTATGCAATGTACTAGTCCGGAGATTTGGCACCAAAGATTGGGGCACTTCCAACAAATAAACTCCACTTTCTTTGTGATATTGATGCTTCTAGTAATAAGAATTTGGCTTGTGATTATGCCATTTAGCTAAGCATAAGAGTTCTTTCTTTTCCCTTAAGTGTTACATGTTCTAAATCTTGTTTTGATTTAGTTCATATGGATATATGGGGCCCTTTTTCCAGTATGTTCTTTGAATGGGGAATACTATTTTCTCACCATGGTTGATGATTTTTCAAGATTTACTTGGGTACATTTGATGAAAAGTAAGTCTGAAACTAGGAATTTGTGAAAGAATTCCATGCTTATGTACATACGCAGTTTGTAAGTCTTGATAAAAAATGATACATAGTGACAATGGCTTGAGTTCAAAATGAATGAGTTTTTCTCTGCAAATGGTATTACTCATCAACCGGTCATGTGTAAACACACCAAACAAAATGCTATATTGAAAGGAAGCATCAACACATCCTTAATGTAGCTAGATCTCTTCGGTTCAAGCTAATATTCCTTTGAAGTTTTGGGGTCATTGTATTATGCATGTTGTTCATAATCAATAGACTCCTTCTCCGTTATTAACATGGCAAGTCCCTATCAGAGACTGTATGAAGAAACCTAATATTAGCAACCTAAGAGTGCTTGGTTGTCTCTGTTATGCTGCTACTCTATCCACAACTAGACGCAAAATGGCACCTCGAGGAAGAAATTGTATGTTTGGGAATTTCAGCTGGTTATCAAGGGTTTCTTGCTTTATGATCTAGATGATGACTCTATGTTTGTATCAAGGGATGTCGTATTTTATGAGTCCCAATTCCCATTGGCAGAAATTGAATGGTCTGATCAGAACCAATCATGTGCTAAGCCATCCCTCCCTAATCTCCCTATTTCTTTGGATGTTGAGTTGCAGGAGGACCACCATACTGGAAACAATCAGCCTAATATTTCTCATGAACCAGTGTTGGGATATGGGCATCAGCAGGTACAGGAAGCTGATTCCAGTGAACCAAACATTAATGACTGTCACACTCCTAGGCAGACTAGCAAAATGTCCTCAGTTCCAGAATCAAGGCCAGGCAGTTCCAGTGAGCATAATAGTTCTACCCATTCATTTCCAGAATCAAGGCCAGGCAGTTCCAGTGAGCATAATAGTTCTACCAATGCATACAATCAGCCTAGCAGAATGCCTACATCCCAGCCAAGGCGATCTGACAGGAAACCGCCGTGTTCCAAATAAGCTCATGGATTATTACTGTGATGCCATAGTGAATGGAGGTTCATCTCCTCATCTTTTGTCAAAGGTTATATCTTTTGGCAATCTTACATTACCACATAAAAGATTTTCTATGGTTGTTACTTCTGTGGAGGAACCACGAACTTATAATCAGGCCATACAACAAAATTGTTGGAAAGAAGGCAATGTCAACTGAAATCAAGGCACTGCAGGACAACAACACATGGAATATTGGCTGACTTGCCACCCGGGAAAACACCCCATCGGATGCAAGTGGGTATACAAAGTAAAGCTCAAAGCCGATGGCTCTATAGAGCGTTACAAAAGCTAGACCGTAGCCAAAGGCTACACTCAACAACTAGGAGTTGACTACATCGAAACTTTTTCACCGGTTGCAAGGATAACCACCATACGCACATTTCTTGCCATGGCATCCTCCCATCTTGGCCTATACATCAATTGACATCAATAACGCATTCTTCCATGGAGATCTAGATGAAAAGGTCTATATGGTTCCCTCCAAGCTTTCAAGGAAGAAAGGCAGGGCAAGTTTGCAAGCTTCTTAAGGTCACTCTATTGCCTCAAGCAGGCTAGCCGGCAGTGGAACGCAAAGTTGAGCACTGCTCTGGTCACAGAGGTTTTGAGCAAGCAAAGTCGGATCCCTCATTGTTTACCAGAGGTCATGATGCATCTTTCAATTGCCATTCAAATATATGTTGATGACATTTTAGTAACCAGCCAAGTTACATCTTATTTCAAGAGCTCAAAGCCTTCCTTGATTCTGCGCTTTTAAAATTAAGGATCTGGGTAGCTTGAGTTTCTTTTGGGAATTGAAGCACACATGAATGAGTCAGGATTGAATCTTTGCCAGCAAAAGTATGCCCTAAATATATTAGAGGAATCTGGCTTTATTGACTGCAAGCCTATCGCACCCCCATGGTCCCAGGCTTTCGATTAAACAAAGAAGGAGGCAGTGTTATTCCTGATGCCGGATGTTATAGACGTTTGGTTGGGCGGACTGTTGTATCTTACCTACAACAAGGCCTGACATTGCCTATGCAGTACAATAGCTAAGTCAATACGTAGATATGCCAACTACTCAACATCTAACTGCAGCACACAGAGTCCTTCGCTACATTAAGAGAGCTCCCGGACAAGGCTTGTTCTACCGAAGAACAACACCATGCAACTTAGTGCGTTTTCCGATTCTGACTGGGCTTCGTGTACAGAAACACGCCGCTCCGTTACTGGTTTTTGTATCTTCCTGGGATCATCTCTCATTTCGTGGAGATCAAAGAAAAAGCAACGGTATCTCGCTCATCATCTGAGGCTGGGAGTACCGGGCTTTAGCTGCCACCGTAATGTGTATACATTGGATCACATCTCTTCTCAAAGACTTGAATGTTCAGTTGTGCAAACCTGCAGCCGTCTTCTTGATAACAAATCCGCCATAGCCATTGCCGAAAATACATGTGTTCCATGAGAGAACTAAATATATAGACATTGATTTGCCACATTGTTCGGGAAAAGGTTAGCCAAGGGTTCGATCAAGTTGTTAGCTGTACTTCTTCCTCCCAAATTGCTGATGGTCTCACCAAAGCTCTGCCAACATCTATATTTCAAATGTTTACTTCTAAACTAGGCATTGAGGATCTCCATGCTCCAGTTTACGGGGGATATTTGGATGATAGCATCTGTGAGAATAAGGAGAAAGGCAACATGGATGATGGAAGTGATGAAGAGAGGGCATTTGTATATTCCCCTTTGGGGTTAGTTATAATGCCAAAATCGAGTATGCATGTATATAAGAACTCATCTTCTTCAATGAAACAGTGAACCATTTTATTTCTGTTTTCCCTTTCATCTCAGCTTTTCGTTCTCTCTGTTTCAACTGCATGTAACTAAATCCGTTAGTAAGTTTTGTTATTATATTTTCTTCTTTGGAATTTGTATTACTCGTTCTCGTGCCGTCGGATGCGGGGGATATGGTGTTTTTTTGCGCGGTTTTTCTTTTGCCAGAGGGTAGGCCTGGTGGTTTTGTTTGCTCGTGTACATGGTTCGTGTTGTGTTTCAGCGGAAATAATGGTGGCGTGTGATCACTAGTATAGTTTCGTAGGGGTGGCGGGGTTTGTGTTCTAGTTTCCATCCAACATTATAATATTGTTGGGAAAAATCCCACTACATGTGATAAATAAAATCACAGGACCGACAAGAGCGCAAATACGACATGATACAAAATAGCCAAAATAAATGACAGACACAAGGGACACACGATTTACGTGGAACCCCAAAACCACGGGAAAAAACCACGGACCACACCAACACAATAAATATAACATCTTGGGTACAAGTTGTTGGCTACCACCCGCCAAAACATAATACATACAACAATCCTAGGCCAATACATTCTATCACGTTACATGCTAAAAATGAATAATATCTCGTACTCAAAATATTCAACCACCATGAGCAAGGTGAATAGAATATAAATATTACGAGAGTATCCCAAAGAATACCTGGAACAAATAACTGACCTTTACAAAATATTTGATAAAGAAAGTACCCAAAAAATCTAGACAAACCCACGACAAAGTAGCACAAAATGAAGAAGAAATAGAAGTTGCTCCTTCGCTGCGCCGACCGTGCCGTGACGAGAGAAAGAAGAAGAAAATGAATTTCTTCTTTCTTTGTCCACTGCCTTAGCCGAAAAAGAATGTGGAAATTTGTGGTGTGTTTGAACAATGAATATTGGCTCCTTTTATAGTTGTGAGTTGCTGCCAAAATGGAAAGAGAAAGAAAGAAATTGTCAACCCTTCACATGCATGCCAAAAAGCATTTAATTTCCCCTCTTTCATGCTGACAACCGAAATGGGAATTGAATGAGAAATCCATTTTTCAACCTTGTTTCCAAATCCATCCTGCAAAAGTAGGTGTGAAACAAAGAAAAAAAAATTTCTTCTTCTTGACATCTGCCCCAACTTTCACTTTTCAACTTCTACCCATATCAGTATATCACATTCTCTAAGACAATTTAATAATTGTCAGCAAACTTCTCCAACAAGCTCACAAATATATTAATATATTATAGTGGATAAAAATAGGCTTTGGTCCAAATTGAGCTATTTACCACATAGGAGGGAAGCCCCAACCCAACATATATGGTGTTCACGGTGGATGTTATTGTACCTTCCACGGGTTAGGGGGTGGGTTATTGTCTCTCTTGTGTTTCATTCTTGCCATGAGGTATAGTAGTTATGTGTTCGTAAAGATTTGGGTAATGGTTTCAATTAGTGGGTTAAATAGTGTTAGGTTGTTGTGTAGTTTCTTGGGTTTGCTTTTAATGCATGTGCCGATGTATATTATAGTAACATATTTATCTTTTAATTGTTGACATTTTTTGTGTTATTATCAAACTACTTTGTTGTTTTCTTTGCGGTGTAGATGATTGCGGGAATGGATTGTTTGAAGATTGTTCAACATGTCGTGTGGAGATATCACCTGGGTTAAAGAAAATAGGTATATGTATGTACTTTGCTAGTATACTGTGTTCTTTTCCCATTAGTGTTGCTTTATTATTCTATTTCCTAATATCTAAGTTAGTGATGGGTGTTGTCATTGTTGTGTCCCATGGTCTCCAGTTTTAATAGAATATAGTCTACATCTGTGCAAACACGGTTAAACTAGGCCTGGGGTGCGTATATCTTTATTTGCCCTAGTATTTCAGAACACTAAAGTGAGGATGGAGATGCTGTTTTCCTTTTGTTTTTTCCTGAGCATCTATACTTTTAAAAATATAAACTCATCTGGTGCAATCACGATTCACTACCAGTGCACATCATCACATCCTGTGCAATGTTGCTGGACGTGCAGTGCAAACACGGTGATGGGTGCCTTGTATGCTATTATGGGAATAGATTTTTAACCAAACATATCATCATTTTCATGTTTTCCATGTCTGTACGTTTGTGTGGTGCAACCCGGTAATTGATTGATTATGTTCATGCAGGTACAAAATGGTTTTCTACCCGTTTACAGGGTTGGATAATCACAAGAGGTTGTAACTTTAGGTGTTGGCTTGTGTTAACTAAAGAGGATATCCCATCATACGTTAGGTTGTTGGAGAGGTTTAAGAACGTAATGGGGAATGTTCCATCATCCTTTGTGTCGGACCAAGACCCGACTATGAAGGTAACATTAGCTCGTGTATTCCCTGATTCTCGCCATCGGTATTGCATGTGGCAAATTATGACTAAAGTTAGTGACTAAAGTTAGTGAGAATCTATGAGTCATGACATAGATTGTAGAGTTCATAGTGTTTTTTGTCTCCCGCCACGGCATCCTCATTCGTGAAGGCTTCATGTTGCGCATAATGGCAGCCTTGAATCCCTACTTCTTCCCTTCTATATACCTGATGCACACCAAACAAGAACACAAAATGCTATATAAGATCTCGGGAAAAAAGGGGCAAAGGAAAATATAGTAATGTCATCAGATTTAAACTTCACCAATATGTGTTGCACCACCAACATATGGACATTGCACTACCACAAGTAAGCAGTCGCACTACTACACACTAGTGGGTGCACAGGGGGGTTTTGGGCTACCAATTTGCACAAAAAACAATGCTGGTTTGCGCGGCTACGTAGTGGCTACTGATGCACCATTTACCACTAGCACCGCATTACGTAGTGGCTACATTTAGTACAAAAATAATTACATTTAGTATATTAAAAATGTACATTATATTATGGTCCACATAACATTGTGTGGACCATGGTCCATACAATAATTTGCCTTACTAAACGGCTTTATCCGGCTGGCACGACTAGCGGTTGCATTCACAACAGTGTTCATCTAAATGTGATGGAAACACTGCTTTGTTCCCATCTACGCCCATCACAGGCCTAGCACGAATCCCCAGCACCAAAATCCCCACTACCACTACCGTGCAAAGGGTATCGTGGTTGACCAACATGAAAAGGAATCAAAACTTAATGTGATGGTTATCTAGAACCACTAACAAGTTTTATTCGCCAATGGCAGAATACAAAAGTGGCCTCAATGGATGATCCTATGAATGGCTTTGCACCACCAGCCTCAAAACAGAATATAAATATTTGTTACCGTGCCTGTTTAACTTGCTTGTTTGTTTTCTTTATGTAGTGTTTGTTTGTATGTGTTATGAACAGTGTAATGCAAAAATTGAATTTATACTAAACTACTTTAATGGTGTAATCACATATATATTTTCGCATGCAAAATCCCCCCTTCCCAATTTTGGATTTTCCCCTGAAAGTTATACCCTTTATTTATGTCTGTTTTTGCCGTTAAATTTTATGATACATTATACTAGATCGCAATTAACTTCACTAGGGTTTGTTTCTAGTATATATATTGCCAAAAGTATTACATGTGAGATGAACATAGATCCTACATTTCCAATTAAACATTGTATTATTAGGAAAAAACAATTTGACGAAAATGATCATGAAGAGAAAATGCAATCACTTGAGGATTAATACTTTAGAGTTAATTATTTTCTAATTGTTGTGGATATGGCAATTGCTTCATTGAATACTAGATTTGAGCAATTAAAGACATTTGAAAATATTTTTAGATTCTTATATCATTCAAAAAAATTAAATTCATTAGATAATAATGAATTAATAGAATTTTATTTGTAATAATTTTGCAATTACTTTTTCTCATAATAATGTGTCGAATGTAGATTTAAATGATCTTTTTTTTTTTATGAATTTTGATTTTTAAGTGTTACAGATGACTTTTCTAGACAAGTTGATGTCAGCAATCTAGATTCTTGAGTTTGTCAAAGTTGCAGATAGCTACCCAACGATTTCTATTGTTTATTGGATTCTAGTGACTATAACTGTGCCTGTAGCATTTGGGCAAAGGAGTTTCTCAAAATTAAAATTATTGAAAACATACCTAAGATCTTCAATGTCACAAGAAAGGTTAAATGGATTGACAATATTGTGTATTGAGAATGATATCTTAGATAATATATATTAATCTTGATGAGGTCATTGATGACTTTGCATCTAGCAAAACACATAGAAATTTTCTGTCATGATTAGTATTGTATTAGTATTGTACTTGTAAAATGTTAAAAAAATTTAAATTTTATTTCAATTTAGTTGACATTAAATTACTATTTTTTTTCTCGTATATAAAATTTAAACATTAGTTATAAAAATTTATGTTAACTTCTAAATATCATATGTGGCTTTCTTTCTTTTCATTTTTTTTTCACTTGCCCCCGAGCCTATAAAATTATAGGACCGACCCTAGTGTTCTCTATCACACTGAGGCCTCACTGCCTCACTTACCTTTTCCTTACCATTTTCTCGTGAGTCATCTCTTGGAGGATGATGTTCATCACGCCTTTGAGTGGTGGAACGAGTGTTGTTCCATCTTGATGCACCATTGTTGGACTTGTACATCTTCATCTCTTTGAATTTTACCTCAGATTCACGTGCGCATACAAGGCATCATAAAGGGTGTCATATCTCTAAGTATTCATTCCCCATCGGATTTCCTTGTTCAATCCATGTAAAAGCAAGCAACAGTTCTTGCTTCTTCTGCATGTATGTTCCCCTATTCAAGCAAAATATTGATAATTCCATGATACTCATCAACCGACATTGTCCTTGCACGATTCCCTGCAATTTATTTCAAGATCATAGAAAAAGATTTAGAGCGAAAGGTTAACGCGTATCATCTCTCACTTGAACCCAAGATTCATAGAGAATAAAATTAACAACTCTCTCTCGCTATTTCTTTTCGCCACCAAGATACGGCATACCTTTTAAAAGATGTAACAACTATCCTAATTTTTATAAGATCAGAATAGTGCTTTAAATAAAAAAGTGTCTCAACACCATTCTCTCATTCTATATACGTCAATTCTCACTAGAGAAGTCAGGAATTCAAGTTTAATGTTTCATAACTCCTCATTAGGCTACTGGATGCTTTGACATCTAGGATCCGCTCTCCCTGCGGGTGACATGTGTCGCTCATCATTGTCTGGTGGTAGCACTGCTGAGGGAGTTACTCTAAATTTCATTCGTGCGAGTAACCCTTCCATGGCGAGGGTTAGAACATCTAATTTTTTTCTAATGTCTAGGGTGGGATTGGAACTTGTTCAGCCATCTGTAGAAGAAAACAAAATCTAAAAACAAGAAGATATGTGATTAGTCGCGTTAGTGAAACAAAATAGTTGTCTCGCTCCTTCACTATTCTCATCTTGCGATTAAAAGATGGATTATATGGCTCTATGGGTACACTACACACTCTTATGAACACACACATTGCAACTCGTGCAGCACTCTAAATGGAATATACTCTCAATATCCTTTTTTCCAAAAAAAAAATTTCTAGTTTGGAACTCAGGTTGATATGGATTCAACCTCAAAGTTCAAGAAAACATACCTTGGACACTTCGAAAGCCTTTGACAGTAGGGGTGTATCGCAAGATAGGTATTAAAATTGAGAACAATTAAGAAGCAAAGGAAAATGACAATACAAGCAAAGAAGCTAAGCAAGATTTGAAAGAAAAATGAATGCAAAGAAAGAAGTATGGCAGAAAGATATGCAAGACGTAAAAAGGGTTCAACTGTACCACAATCAAATAGGAATTTATCCAGGGTTCTGATGGATAATATACCAGGCTTGAGCCATAGGGATCGGCCCAAGAAAGAAACCGGATCAAGGAAGCCCAAGAAAGAAACCGGATCAAGGAAGCCCAAGAAAGACGCACAGGGCGAAGCAACCCAAGAGTTTCGTCATATATTTCTCCTATATTTTTCACTACATTCACGTTATTCTAATGGTAGTGTTGGCATGCCGTTGACTGCCCAAAAATCACAAAACCAACATTGGCGCCATCTATGGGGATCGATACGAAAATTCATCATTCGTTCCTCAAACACTGAAAGTATGGTAACTACACAACAAAATACTCGAACTTACCGTCCGATCGCCAGACCAGTCAGAGATTTGAGAGAAACCCTCAGTTGCCCCCCCTCGCAAGTACCGAACGACCATCATATTCCCCTAGAGAGGGAGGTTGAACGGGGAGATCCCCGGGAAGCGGAGGAGGTCCGTTCGAACGCACGCCCACCGGCTGTCGGTGTCCCACCAAACCAGCCAGTGAAACTCACCCCCGAGATAGTAGAGGCCGCTACACGCTTCTTAGGGGCCCACATCATAGCCAGGCTGCAAGGGCAGAATCCCTAGAACCCTTCCAGATAAACAACACCACCCAGATCGCCGGCGACCGACCGCCGAACATGAACCTACAGCCTGAAAGAGCACAGAGATCGGGCCCACCCCATGGACCCCGTCGCGCGGTCACCGTCCTTGACCGCATAAGGCCCTAAAATCAGCAGACAATCGTCCCACAGCCTGAACTCAGAAACACCCCGATAGAAAGCCCGCAACAAAGAGTCAGGCTCAACCTCCAACGACGAGTGGCGGCCATCCAGGCAACCGGTTCTCACATGGGAGGGGCGAGGGAATGAGATCCTGAAAGAAGAAGAATTCTGCAAGACGTGGCAGAGGGCGAGATACTCTAGAACTTGGTCAGGGGAACCAAGATTGAGAGATGACAGAACTCGCCAAGGAGGTCATTCTATTAAGGGCGGGGGAGATCAACCAACCGCTCGATCTCTATTGTCTGCCAGTCCATTCTCTGTGAAAATCCAAGAATATCGCGCACCAAGAGAAATCAAATGCCCGACAATACCTACTTACGATGGAACCAGGGACCCCAGCGATCACTTGGTTGGCTTCCAGGCAAAGATGATGGTAATAGGGGTGGAGGACCCATGTACTGTCGCGCCTTCTTCTCAACCCTGGGTGGAGCAGTGCAGCGGTGGTTCCTATCTCTGCCACTATGGTCCATCAATCGCTTTGAAACCCTGGCTGAACAATTCTTAACCTACTTTGTGGGAAGCATGAAGACAAAGAAGCATTTCATGACCCTGACTACCATACAACAAGGAGAAACTGAGACACTAAAAGAGTTCTAAAAAAGATGGCAGAAGGAAGTACAGGTGGTGGAAGATTTGGACGACCGAGCAACCCTCACTTTATTCATGGAAGCCCTCCGATCAGGGGATCTGTTCACTAGTCTGCGAAGGGAGACCCCCGACACGTATGCACAGGCCATCCAGAGGGCAACAAATACGCGGAAACAGAAGAGGCTTTGCGACAGAAAATATGGCGAGAAGCGAAACGACCCTGCGACCAGACGACAACACGTTCGTTGGATCGACCATCTAAACAGGAAGAGAGATCTAACATCATTCGAGGGACTCCTCCCCCTCAACACAAAGCAGTCCCCACCCTCGGAGCGAGGCTCGGCATGAGTCCAACCACCCCGACCTATAGACCACCCACAAGGGCGAGGAACAACCAGCCGCGGAAGAGCCAGATACTGCCGATATCACAGGTCCAAAGGACATTATACCGAGAATGTACTACCCTACCAAAAGAAATCAAAGAGCTCATCTAGAAAAGACAATCAACAGCCGCCCCAACCAATGGCGAAGACTTCCATGGGCACCGGCTCGAGACCCTCCCGTCGAACCTAAGGATAGGCCCCAACAAAAAGCACCTAGCCAAGAAGAGGGGATCCAGAAGAGAAAGACGATCGAAACTGAAACACAAGCGTGTGATCCACATGATTTGTGGCGGGCATGCGCAGGAGACAACTCTCGCGAAAGAAAACGTTGGGCTAGACAATTATATGTGGGCGCAGTGCAACATAGAAGTAACACCCAAAACTAGGCAAAGTTTAAAGCATTTAAACTTAGGAAAATAAGGATAAAGTTTAACCATCATAATTAAAACTGTGCAGAAGCGAACAATGACATAAGGGGTGTTATGCCACATCTAAGTCATCCAAACCTAGATGCACAGGCTTACACAAAACAACTATCCAAACATCAATATTCAAGGTGGCTTACAGGCCAAAAGTTCTAAATGCTAGAAAGGTAAGGCTAAGTCTAGCTAGAAGCTCCATCTACGCGCTCTGGAACTGACTATCTGTACCTGAAAACATTTTAAATAACGTTAGCGATTATGCTAAGTAACCCCACTCTAATGTGTAAAGATACATAGATATACATTTGATACTTAAAATAGTTTTGAGACTTGGGAATACATAAGTATATCTCTAATCAACTCTAATCAGTAAAATCACGAGGAATTGACTCAAAGCCAAACCACATAAGAGATACAATCAACAGTATACAACTGACCACAAGATCAACAGAATAAACAGAATCAATGAGATAACAATAAGGATCAAGAATAAAGATCAAGGTAAGACAAACATAGCAGTCAACAAAGATAGTTCTCATCGAGGTTATGCAATCAACGTCAATCTCAATTACCAAGTCCAATCAACAAGTATACATCACTGAATCAATCCCAACAACTCAAATCAATGGTGAATCAGTGTGGAGGGCTCAATCTCAACAAGTAGCACAAGAGATGCAACTGAGGTCATCGCAACGACTCGAACGTGGTAATATCACCATCTCAAAAGATTCGCGGAGTCATCGCAATGACTCAATAGGATATAATCGTGGGACCTCCAACCCCCAATAAGTAGAAATAACTCCGGCAACCTGGATTCATTTCGACAAGTTGTCGGTCAAACCAAACATCCCGAATCTATAAGAAATCCCCACACTGTCCATTGTTCCAGCTTAATCATCACAACACGAGTTCAATACACAAGGAATCATAAGAGATAAAGCGAAGAAATAGATTCCACAAGAAGTGTATTCAACAACGAATAAGCTCAAGCAATAGCTCAATCCAAGGAATTCTCAAAGAATGAGATACAAAAGAGTACAAGAACACAACGATAATTTAAACGGATATCAAGAAATATTATAAGAAGGGTATTCCAAAGACAAAGGGTCAACGACAACGGATTCCAACATAGTGTCACAATGAATAGATAAGCTCACGTTATCAACTTAATCAAGAATCAAGCAAAGGCTATCACAAGGAGATCATACTAGCATCAAGAAACAACATGCTAATACACAAGTCAAAGGGTAATCACAAGGATTCATACGAACATCATTAACTTCATCAATCAATCCAACAAATAGAAATATTGGATATTAATCACGTTTCAAGACTCCAAATCCTAATCATAGGGTTCATAATACACCGCTCTAAACTTACGAGACATCAATAAATACTCACAAACAACCGGGAACAACAAAACAAGGAATCAACAAAACATACCAGTCGGCAATTCGGGCGGTGGCAAAGTGCCTGCCAAAACATCCACAAGGAACAAGGTACCGGCGGGGTTTTGGCGGGTGGAAAACTGCCTGCCAGATGTACCCGCTGGTTCATACCCTGTAGAGAAAATCCAACTTCGGGAAAAATTACATGAATGTGCAATCAAAGTCCAAATACATCAATACACTCATCAACAACAAATATGACTTATATAGAAGGAATAACACATCGAAGAACATCATACAACCTAGATACAAGCTCTGACATGAACAAAAACACAAGAATATGCTCATACAACACAAGAACATCAAGAATACACATTGTATAGTTTAAAGTAGATTTTCATGGACATAGGGTTACCTCTGTGAATTTGTGTGAATCGGTAAAGTAACGATTTAACCTACTTTTCTTGTCAACAGTTGATGTGCAATTATAACACAGACAATAGAATAGATAGTCAATCAGATATATCACCAGACATGATAAAGTGCGGAAAAGGTAAACATACAAAAGAAAACAATGCAAAATTTGTTTACCCAGTTCGATACAATGTGTATCTACATCTGGGGGACGATCATCGATCCGTCCAATCCACTAACTCAACTTCAAAGTACAAAGGTGGAGAATACAATCTCACCCGAGTGTGCTATACAAGGTAAGTACCCAATCTACCATGAACTTAGTGGATTGTTGAAGACGGATATCTACGCACTCAGAGGTCCATGGAAATCCTTCAATGGAGATCTGTCTCTGATGCAGTCCGCTTCTTGACACAATCCTTCATTGTATCCCACAGTTGCGTGATCTTAGCGTCCACTAGTTTGAGCTCAGTATGTTTTCCCAAGTTCATCATCTTAGATCACCATGAACAACCAGTCTTGAGAAGAGTTTGAAACCAGAGAAGAAGACTTAGAATACGAGTTCTTTCTTTGATTCAAAGTGTATAGAATAGTCGATTAAACTCTCTATGAATCAGCACTTAGTATATATTCTCTGGTTGAGGGAGGTAGCCGTATCAGAATCATCCATCAGCTTCTAGGTCAGATTATATAGATACCCCTTTGAGGTGTTTAAATGACCAAGGTTTTTCTTGTAAAATCACCTCAAGGCACAACGCCTTCTGCTAGCGCAAACGATCCTCAGAAAGACAATCTTCTATAAGCTTCAAGTCTTCATAGATGCTTCTGATAGATTCCCTGATCAATCAGGTCTTCATCTTCTAATCTTCCGACTGACTGATAATATTATTTTTATAGTTATTTTATATAATCTTTTTATAGTTTATTTGCAATAATTAATTATTTATATATATATATATAATATATATATATAATATATATATATATATATATATATATATATATATATTTTTATTATTGTCACAGGTAGCTTTATTAATATTATTCTATTTAAATTTTTTTTTGATTAATTTGTCTATTATTTGAACTCTGTCAGTCAATAATTCATTAATTCTAATTTAATAATATATTAATTAATTTAGTAGTAATGTTTAGTAGAGTTTAATAAGTGCGGATTAGTCATATATGGTCTCTAATAAGTTTATTATTATTATTATTATTATTATTATTATTATTATTATTATTATTATTATTATTATTTATTATTCTTTTAATAATATCTTTAGGTAAAAATATTGACGTACGAGAGATTCTGATGTAATTAGAACTAGTATTTCGGCAACGGGGTATCGTCAACGAGCCCTATTCTCATGAGTTGCAATCGTAGAACAGAGTGCTCGGATGAATGGTTTTGTTAGGTATTATAAATGGGGGAAGAACTCGATTAAGATGGCATCGAGCTCACTCCGGACCAATTCCAGAGGCAAAAACTGTTTCTGGTGGTGAATCAATTCCGGTGACGAATTATCTTTGGCGGACAGTGCTCTGTTTGGCGGTGAAAGTTTCATCTCAGCAGCAAGCGGTAGAATTTGTTCGGTTCAGCGGCGAATTCGGGCGTAAATTCCAACTTGAGCCGTGCAACGCAAATTAGACAAAAATCTAGCAGTGGCGATTGTGTTCAACAGTAATTCTAGAAGTTTTGTATCCAAATTCCAATAAGCTCTCTTATTTTACTAAATTTTATCTTCTTTAGTTTCATTTGCATTTAAATATAGCAGAGTTTTCTAATTGTTTAGATTTCGCATCAGCAATTCCATAGGCAAATTCTTTTTCTGATTGTTAATTAATCCACAGCAGTAGTATAAGCATTTTCATTTACGTTATTTAATCATAATTAGTCTTTGCTTTCTTTTTCTTAATTCGAATTGCAATTGCGTTAATTGGGTTTTTGTGTTTCAATGCATACAGCTTACGTATAATTCAATTGTCAATTATCATTATTAGTGCCTATTTTGATGTTAATTGCAGTAGTATTGCTTAGTGCATTGCTTTTATTCTCTCCACCCATTCATTACTGTTATTTGCAGTATTAATTAGTGCTTATATTCATTCTAATAGATTGTCATTAGTCTCTTGGTAGTTGATTCATGTTTCTGCTCTTCTAATTTGATTGTCAATTATGGTTCCTACTCTTTATTTCCTTGTTATCCTTGCTACTTTGTTATTTATTGTTTTTCCTGCTTGTTTTTAACCTGCAATTTCGTTTAGTTAAATCAATCATGGTCATTGATTGGATTTGACACAATAAAATTGGTAAGTTAATTATTGTAGTTTCAAAGTTATTAAATTGCATTATATCAATTTCATGTGGTTCGACCCTTGCTTTACATACTATTACTACACTGGCTCGTGCACTTGCGAGAACTATTAAAAATTATCCATCAATAATTAAGTCAATACATATTAGGGTTTAACTGTCTAACCAAAACACTAACAACCTCTTTAGCTTAGCAAAAACCTCAAAGCAACACCACAAGCTCCTCTAGATCATCCTAGCATCTCACCAACCACTTGATCTTCATCAAAACCCCCAAAAACCCAACATTGAATAAGATGAAGATTAGAAGAATAAGGAAATAGAGAAGGAAAATGGTGTAGGAGTCAAGATCTTACCATTTCCTAGTTTTGTAAACTAGAAGGGGAATCTTGGTTTGTGTTATTGAATGGAAGATGAAGTAGTGTTTGTAGGGTTGGGAGAGAAGTGGCGTGAGGAGGAGATAGGGAAGAGAGATGGGTAAAAGAGTATCTAGGTCTTGATTAGGTTAAGTCATGTAAGGAGTGATATGTATATGTATTCATATGTATATAATATATAAGGGTTGCAAGACTAAGGTCATGGGCTTTATTAAGTGGGTGAGTTTTATATAGATACAATAATATTTGTGTGGGCTTGGGCTAGGGAAGTTAAATATATTCTATATAAGACATCATCTAGGATCCAATATATATTTAAGTAGGATTTATGATGATTTGGGCTCAAAGGAATTAATAGGCTAGGCTATTTAATAATGGAATTGGGCTAGATTAAATTCATTAGGCTAGAATTATAGAAGAATTGAGCTTTTCAAATAAAAGAATTAATCCCACTTAAAAAATAATCGTAGGAGTTTTTTTTTTTTTTTGAAAGCTTTTAAATCGAATATTATTAATCAAACTGCGAAGCATAAACTGAGGTGGGATATCATCCCATGACATGGTAGAGTCCTGAATAGTAGCCTAGCAGCTAAAGTGTGAAGCAACAGTATTTAACCGTCTAGGAATAAAATCGTAAATAAACGAATTAAAATGAGCCATAATGGCTTGACAGTCACGAACAACCACGCAACATACGATCTTGGATGTTGATCAACTTTGATAGATAGTTCTTCAACCACCGAGCAATCCGTGAGTAGAGTAACTGAAGTAACCTGGGCGGCCTTAAGCCAAGATAGTGCCTCTTTACAGGCTAAAGCTTCAGCTGTAATAGCACTTTCACATGGTCGCAACGGGCCGTTGATGCTGCAACAAATTCCCCGCGATCGTCGAGTAACACCACCAAACGCCGCTGCCAGGTTGACGGGTTCCATGCTGCGTCGACTTGGCACTTGAGGCCGACCGGCAGCGCTTCGTGAGGATTGCGGCTGGAGTGTAGCAGTCGGCCGAGAGAGGTTCCAAGCCACCACAGCTGCTTCGGCTTGCTTCCACACTGCTCTTGGCGGTTCCATGCATGCCTTCCCACACGCCATGTTTCTTGCGTACCAAATATAGTACAAGACTGCAACAACTGGAATTAAAGTATCCATAGTTAGCACAAGCATTGCGTTCTGAACCATTCCATAAGATCCTCCAGCCCACAGAAGAAATAACAAGGCAAGATTCATTCCAGACACAACACGCATATTGACACTCTAATTAGGCAGTGCATAATATCCTCATTAAAATCAGACACATGGGCATTGTAGATCCCACATCAACTCTCCTCGACGCAAGAGTTGTTGTTGTTGGAGGCACCCACTCAACGCTCTCCACAGGAACGTTTTCCACCTCGGGTACATTCAGTTTCCATAGTGCTGGCCATATTATCAAAATCGTATTATTTTTGTATCTCCCTACAAACAAACGTATGCGCTTTTAACCGAATACAAGCCATTAAGTTCCTTGTACAGTACCAAGTATCCTCATAATCCGGGCAAACAGGCACTCTACGAATACGGTTCGCATCCTGGGGGTCAAAAATATCCTGCAAAATATCCTGATCCCATGTACGAGTATCCGGGTCAATCAACCCGAAACTTTGGAACCATAAATATTATGTGGCAAATCCGTATGTATTTATAATAATCGTAGGAGTTAATTCAGGATTTTTAGAATAATTTTCGAGGTTCACACTCTTCATCCCTTAAAAGAGCTTCGTCCTCGAAGCTTGTCTTCAAATGAAGATAGGATTTGGAAATAATCAAGGATTCAAATCAAGGTGGAAAGATTGGTAAGATTTATAAATAAGTTGAAGGTTCAAATTTTGTGACAAGAATGAAGGGTAAGATGAATGATAGTAGTTTTACTGGAAAGGAATTCTAATAATAACTTAAATTTATTCTCCTCTACTCAAAACACCGATCTACCCATTTCTAGATGTCCTAGCTGAGACATATGCTAACAAACTATAAGCTGACACCACTAAATAAACTCTTAAACTAGATTGCTTGGGTTGAAAAACACGGACTGCATCTTCCAGCTGATAACTTCTTCAAACATAGAGGGCATCGAGATTGCTTTGCCCAACTACTTAACGCTTTTGTCACCACGTTAGCCTTGTGATTGCTATAATCTGCAAGCCCACAGAGTCAATCGCAGTATAAATATCTGGAAATTCAGGGTCGATCCCCACGAAGATATTGAATGAACTAAATAAAATCAATTTGTTGAATAAGGAAGATGCCAAATAAATGAATTAATGTGATAGAAATAATAAAAATAACATAAGGAATTCAATTGAGAGAAGAAGATTGGGGTTCACTATTAGATATAACTAACTCTCAAAGTATTAATTCTTATGATATAAATAAAATGATTTCAAATATATCCTAATACCGTCGAGCTACTAGGTGTATCTAATTAACTGTGCTCATCCGTCGATATCTCACCAACAACTAAACCCATTAAGCAACAATCAAAATCTCACCACAAATACCTAAAGCTATGTCTAGTTTAGGTCAATTGTTTTATCTTATGAGTTCTAGGTTCATAATTCACTGTTAGTTCTTCTTATAAACCCTAATATTAGAATTATGCAATGGCCAGTCAACAATTAAAATACATAAAATAAATATAAAAGTTCAATATTGAATGAAATTGGAAGAATCAACAATGAAAAATAGTCAATAAAACTCTAGGCTAATCCAAATCCCTAATTAAAATTCTAGCCCAAGAATCATATTTAAATATATGAAAGTTCAATAAATAACATCTCTTGAAATTTGAACAACAAATAAAATAGGAATGAAGGAAAATAATTCAAGCCTAGAAGATGAGAGCTGAAGCTCCGTTGGCGACGTCGTCGCTGCTCCCAACTTTACTCTCCTCTATTCTTTTTCTTCGTCCCTTTTTCTGTTCTGCCGTCAGTCCAATCCCTCCCATAAAACAAAACAACCCCAACTTAATATATAATATATAACTTTTTTCTTTCTCTGCTGCGCCAATAAAACCAAATAATTCTCCTTTTCTTTTGTAAGTTTTCACCCCTCCAAATTAAACCAAAAGCTTTTTAAAATTTACAAATTCCACACGGCGTCCTTCCGGGCATTCACTACTTCAAAGATCTGTCGAACGTTCGGATCCATTCCTCGAGGGTCATAGGATCTTCTTCCCCTGTGGAGAAGGTGGGCGATGGTTCGAGACTTGATGAGCCATGTCTGGGTTCCGTTCGGGGTGGTCGGTTTGTTATTTATGATGGCGTTGCTCAGCGTCTGGGCGACCTGAATCAACTTTTGTAGGTATCTGAGTTAACGAATTTGGGAAGAAGGTTCTCGACTAGTTCCTTGTTGGCACCATTCCTACTGTCTACAGGATTAGCACCAATCGCAACGGTAAGTTAGGATTCGCATCCTTACATTGATGATAACAGTTTATGGGGAACTTTTAAGCTAAGCACAGAAAGATTAAGGGGAAGCAGATAATGATATATAAAATCACAGCCTTACCGCGTGCCCTAAACTTCCTAGATCCTATGTACTTAAGTATCCAGAGTCCGAATTAATGTTCTAAAGTCTTGTCTTAGGACCATATCCTAAGGTCGAACTTAGGCTCCATACCAACTGTAACACCCCTAATTTTTAAAGCATTTAAAGACTTATAAAATAAGGCAGACTAATAATAATAATCCAAATAGAGCATAGACTGTCCACATGAGTCGGGGTGTTATGTCACACCTAGGTTTGAGAACCTAGATCCACAGGCTAAGTCTATCCAGTCAGGTGCAATCCATAAGTTCAATAGTCAATTACAATCCACGGCACGCAGGCCAACTATTACCACTAGGACTAACTAGACTAAGACTACGAGTCCATCTAGCGCATTCCTCAGCTAATAGTCATCACCTGAAAAACGTAATCGTAGCAACTATCAGCGAATAGTGCTGAGTAACCCACTCCCACGCGTTAAGTAGGGGTGTAAACGAGCCGAGCCGAGCCCGAGTCTGGGTAGGCTCATGCTCCGTGCTCGTTAATGATAGCACTGCTCGAGCTCGAGCTCGATTGTTCGAGCTCGAGTTTAGGCTTGAATTTTGAGCTCAATTTTAATCTCGAATTTGACCTGTTTGATTTAAATTTAAACTACTTTGTTTTATGACTTTTATCGATACATAATTATTAAAGTATTTTAATTCCTACCCTAATTATTATTTTTCTATACAAATATAATATAATTATATTATATTTATATATTATAAGGCTCGCGAGCAGCGAGCCTACAATACCCTCAGCTCGGCTCGTGCTCGTTTAATCCACGAGCCGCTCGAGCTCGAGCCGAGCTCGATTTTGACCGAGTTCGAGCCGAGCGTTAACCGAACCGCTCACGAGCGGCTCAGCTCATTTACACCCCTAGCGTTAAGTACAATAAATATAAATATAGGAAATCATTTAGAACGGGAATACATATATAGTCTTAAGCAACACTAGCTTTAGAATCGAGATAAGGACCCAGAATATAACCATGGGTCGACACCACGAATACTACTAACATGCCTCGTATATTCGCAAAGTATAATAAACAGGCAATCACATGATTAACAATTAAAGGCAAGCAACGGATTCAATAACTGATGTAGCAAAAATAAGATGTGAGCTCGGGTTTTTATGTCGTCCTCAGGGGATTGGGGTTTATGGCACGCAATATGCAATCATAAGAAACTAGGCACTTGCATAAGGAAATCAACAAGAAGCTAAGCAAATCATAACGAGATTGAGGCTATGGTAACTAAACAAAGTAACACAAACACATATTAACAAGATGTAAAGATGAAATAAAGAAATAGGACTCAAGCTAGGGAGCATTATCTTCTAGATGCATAGCACAACCAAAGGATTGGGGAAAATCACACAACCAAGGAATAGATGGGATGCACGTAGAAATCCTAGTTTATAAGTCACTCACGCGAGTAAATTAACAAGGATTAGAACAAGGAATTGCCCCACTCCTCGTGGTGAATCAACTCCAAGTTCTTCAAGAACACAAAGCACCAATAACCCCAATTTCCCCTATTTTCATAGGAAGAGATTGGGTTTATGCAAGGAGTGGCTTGGAATCTTTACCCAACTCTCATTGAGGTAAGAATCCTCCCAAACATGTTAATGAATGTTGTACACCAAGCATTAACAAAATACAAACACAAAACCTTCATAAACTCAAGAACCCTAGGTTAGTGTTCTTCCCCTTTTTGCAATAATCACAATCAAGCATCAAGAAAGATAATACAACCCTAACTCAGTCCATAAACTAACTAATCATAATCAATAGCATAAAGAACACAAAACATAAATGTAAAGCATAAACATTGCAAGATAAAGAGATAAAAGGGAGAAGAAAACTTTACTAAGAAATGGATGGTAAATCTTGGAATCCAAGTGTTGAATCCTTATTACAAGCTTGAAAAATGTTAAGAAACCTAAATCTAAACCTAATCTAACACTACTATATGAAATGAAGTGAAAGAGAGAAGCTAGGGCTCAACCATGAGTCAAAACCGTGTAGAAATAACTAAAATCGCGCCTATATAGTGACAGAGCACACTGGTACGCCCTCAGGGATGGGCGTACGCCAGGGCGTACCATTTTTGTGCATTTCCAGTGAAGACTGGAATGAACGTACTGGCATGCGTATGGGCGTACGACAGGGCGTACGCCACTGCTTCGTTTTTCAAATCTCGAATGGGCTGATGGATGGGCGTACGGGAGGGGGTACGAGGCTGCTGAAAATTCCTAAATGCATTCCAAACTCTTTGATGATCTCTTGATCCAAAAATTGCTCGTATCTTCCAAAAATCATTGAATTTCTCACTTGTTGTGAATGATTGCACCTTGAAATAAAACCAACATAACTTAGTCACAATTCACACAAGTTTTTAAGCAATTCACAAATAAAATGGGTTCAAGAAGGGGTAAAAATATAGACAAAAATGCACTTATCAACTCCCCCACACTTAAACTTTTGCTTGTCCTCAAGCAAAGACAAGAAATAAATCACCTTCCTTGCAATGAAATTGATCATACTCCCAATTTGCACAACCAATCAAACCACAATCCAACTTGCTACAAAACAACGTGTTTCAAGAATCACTTTAGCTTGGCACACAAGTTCCATTCTCAAGCCAATAACCAAGCACCAAAATTATTTAAGTGTGTGATGATCAAGTGTGCACAATACTAAGTTGAGATTATGCAAAACTTGGCTTTGAATGAGATCCCAGAGGCTTGCCCTTCATACTCTTACTAGTTCAACTCTAAGATTGCATGCTAAGATCAAGTAGGTCTTTTATTAGGCTTGTAATGGGGCTAAGGGTGAATGGCTAACAATGAAGGGGTATGGAAAATAAACAAAAGAGAGAACTTCACATTTATTCACAATTGGAACTAGAAGAGATATGACATCTATAAACTAAGGAGAAATTTACAATGGAACACAAAGCAACACTCTAAAGAAAAGTGGGGGTTGAGTACAACTTTCAATACAAACTAGAATCAAACTTTAAGCTTTTATTCTTCTTCTTTTCATTTCATTTTTTTCTCTTTTCATCACTTTTTCATGACTTTTTTTTCTCAATTTTCTCATCATTTTTTTCTTTTCTTTTCTTTTTTCAAAACAATAAACAAACTTATTCCATGAACCAATACCCCCACACTTAGACAAAATTATCAATAGGATTGCTAACAAAACAAGCTCCAATAAAGATCTCTTCTAAGAAAAAGAATAAATGCTTTATTCTCTCAAGGGTAAAGGGAAACATTTTGGCTAAGGGTTAAGGGTGAAGTGATGAGGGTTAACACAAGAAAAACAAATCACAATGTAGGGACAAGTGCTTAGCACTTATTAAACAAACAAAAAAGGCTCAACGGGACAACTAGTGGTAAACACAAGTGTAAAGGGTAGGCTTGAAAGACTCGGGCTAAATAAAGATGGCCTAAATCATTTCCAAACATGCAAAATCTTAGACTTCACTTAGGGAGTAATGAGACAAGTTCTAGCAAAACAACCATGACCGGAATCTCACATAAGCCTTCACTAGCAATGCATAACACACAAGATCAAGAATTGATTCAATTATTAAGTGGTTAACAAGGTTATTGGCAAGAGAATAGATCAATCATGTATTACCCCTTGGCTCATCAATCACAAGTTGAATTGCAACAAGTTCCACCAAAACAAACCACAAACCAACAAAGAGGGAGTAATCACAACTTCAAGCAAGGAAAGACAATTTATTCAACATTATGCACAATGAGTCATCCAAGCAAAGTTTCAAAAATTTCAATTTTTTTAGAAAAAATCCAAATTATCCCCTCCCCCACACTTAAAGGTTACATCGTCCTCGATGCGAAAGAAAAAAGCACAAGGGGGAAAGGATAACACAATAAGCACAAGGAGCACAATCTCTACTATCTACACCGAGTAAAGCACTATACACAATTAAAGAAAGTAGAGAAGGTAGATGAGACTCCCTTAATGAATCTTCTTGTGTCAAAGAATCATCATGAAGCCTTCTTGGAATTGAGCATACTCCTTGGTGTCATTCCTAGAGTCAAGAGAGTTTATACATGAAAGCACAAGTGAAATCATAATATATCAAAAAAAAGTGTTAAGAAAAAAAAATAAAGTGCAATAAAATGAAAGATAACATGGGGTGCCTCCCATGAAGCGCTAAGTTTAACGTCGCTAGCTCGACTCAACCTCTCAAGTTTCAACCATCATTGGATTGGAGAAAGAACATTCCATCCTTCCTAGCAAACTTATCCTCAAGATAGTGCTTCAAATGGTGGCCATCAACAAATTCCTTTAAGATCAAGTTCGCCACATCATTTCCTAGGATTCCATTTCTCTTCATTCCAAACTTCATGCCTCTTTCCTCAAATCCGTTCTTGATCCATAAATCAACCAAGGATTTCTTCCTAAACTTTGGATCAAGATAATAAGCCATGAGCTTGATTCTTTTCTTGATCTCCACATTTTTCCTCTTCTTGATTTTCCTTTTCTTGAGCAAGTAATGGAAACCCTTGGGTCTTCATCATGCACCAATAGGAAGTACGAATCCTTGGATATGAATTATAGGCCAATGAGGGCCTACACTTTCAAGAATATTGACTCCTCCCGGTTCCCAAATTACTCTAAAGTCCTCATCAAGGGGATGTTCATCCAGCGAAGGGCATTCCTCCTTTGTGCCACAAATTTCATCAATTTTGTCATTCTTGAACACTTCTTCACTCTTACCATCTTCAAGTTGCTCCTTATCAACATCCCTTGCAATTCTACACTTCCCAACTTGGTGTCTCCATCTCAATGCACTCATCATAAACCTATCATCTTTCATCTTCATTTTTTATTCAAGGTCCTCACCCTCCTTTTCATTTCCATCAACCACATGAACTCATTTGCAAGAGCACTTTGTAGAACCTCTTCATTGGAAGATGAATCTATTAATGGGTTCTTGAGTTGCCAACCTTGTCTTCGAATCCATTCAAGTATGATCTAGTTGAATTTGTAGCTCATTCAATTGCGTAAGCATGTTGGACATCATAAGACTTCATCTCCGGCCCTTGATCAAATTTGACATTTCTTGTTGAGGTTCTTGTAATGGACTTCTTGAAATTGGTCTTAATTGTTGTTGAGGTTCTTGATGTGGAGGTTTTTGAACTTGGCCTTGATATTGAAATTTGGATCAATAAAAAGATGTAGCATCCTCGGCTCAGTTGCCCCACATATGGCACACCAAAGAGGTTGTGGCTGGACAATTGGTGGTGTACCTCCTTGAAAAGCTTCTTCATTGACATTGACATTATATTTCCAAAGCTTGTCGTTGATCATCTTGATGAGGCACCTTTGTAAGTGGGAGTCAAAATATGGCAACTTTCCAAAGCATGAGAACACCACATATAGCACACCATGGAAATTGTGGCTCAAAGGCTTGAAAAGTTTCCTTCTTGAGGACTTCTTGACTCATGTTGATACCACACTCTTTGAGGGGAAAGGTTGCAATCTAAGAGGTCGCTGTGGGACATTGTGAAGTTAATTGTAGCACATTCTTAATGCATGGGTCTTCACCACAATAGGAACACACTTAGAATAAGAAAGGGAATGATTGAAGTGGACCACCTTGAACAGGCTTATATTACCCCATTTTGATGATAATCGGGCACATGACCATCTTTGCTCATGGAAATTTAACCCTTCCAGTAATTTCAAGTTTTTAAATTGTAGTGATGAACGCTCTTCCTTTTAATTAATGAATGGACATGCACAAAGAAAAGATCTTCAACAAATTCACAACGTTAACCATAATCTTTGAACAATAAAAACAAACAAATAAGAAAGAAAAAAAAAAAATTAGCCTCCATAAGATTCCACTAAACTTCTCACATGCTAGTTATAACAAGTAAACAATCACATAGAACCACCAAATCTACCATCCCCGGCAACGCGCCATTTTGAGTAAGCAACAAATAAGATGGTGAGCTCGGGTGTTTTATTCGTCCTCAGTGGATTGCGTTTATGCACGCAATATGCAATCATAAGAAACATAGGCACTTGCATTAGAAATCAACAAGCAAGCTAAAGCAACATAAACGAAGATTGAGGCTATAGGTAAAAACAAAGTAACACAAACACATATTAAACAAGAGTAAAGATGAATAAAGAAATAGGATCAAGCCTAAGGGGCATCTATTTCTATGATGATAGCACAACCAAAAGGCATTGGGGAATAATCACACAACCAAGGAACTAGAGGGAGCACGTGAAATCCTCAGTCTTATAAGGTCACTCATCGTGACAAATTACAAGGATTAGAACAAGGAATTGCCCCAAACTCTCGTGAGTGAATCCAACTCCAATTCTTACGAACACCAAAGCACCATAACCCCAATTTCCCCTATTTTCAATAGAAGAGATTGGGTAATATGCAAGATGTGGGCTTGGAACTTTACCCAACTCTCACTTAGAGGTCATAGAATCTCCCAAACATGTTAATGAATGTTGACAAAGTCATTAACAAAATACAAACACAAATACTTCTAAACTCAAGACACCTAGGTTAGTGTTCTTCCCTTTTTG
>VALG01000600.1:35654-47821 GCA_009835305.1 Ipomoea purpurea
GA
Organism: Ipomoea purpurea; assembly: GCA_009835305.1. NCBI lineage: Eukaryota > Viridiplantae > Streptophyta > Magnoliopsida > Solanales > Convolvulaceae > Ipomoea > Ipomoea purpurea. The sequence goes on from VALG01000600.1 coordinate 35,657, forward strand.
TACTTTAGTCCTGCTCATGACTTTTCCTATATTTAATAAGGGCATTTTTGTTTTTTCATATTTTTCTTTTGTTATTTTCTGGTTTTAACCGGTTTAATTGGTTTAGGACTTTAGGTAACCTCTTATTTTTAGTAATCATATTTTCAACCAGTTTTTAGTAAAGTCCTAAACCAATTATACTTGTTGAAATCAGAAAAATAACAAAAGAAAATATGAAGAGACAAAAATACCGTTACTAAAAATAGAAAAAGACATGAGAAGGACTAAAAGTGTCAAAAAAACAATAGTCTGAAATGTTAAATGACAAAATCGATAATCTATGACTAAATTGAAATTGTCACCAAAGACAAAGGACCTGGTGGAATTAACTCCCTCTTACCATATGTGGAATCACCCACCGTTCATATAAAAACTGTAAATTGATCTTAACGGTGGTAAAGTGTAGTGATTAACACTATAAAGTGCATTTAAAGTGCATTTCTATTTAAGTATTACTTCTACATATCATCAAATGCACTTTGTAATTATTCAAGATGCAGTTTCAAAGTTTGAAGTATTGAAATTGCAAGAAGTCTCTGACTATTTCAATATATGTATTTGAAATTCAGAAAGTATAGTAGGTGTAGAGGATGGATGGAAATGTGCATCCATTCTCACCATTTTTCTCTTCTTCTTATTCATAATTATATGTCTGTTTTGTTGGCACCTTAGCAAGAAAGAAACTCTCTAGTGCCTGCAAAAAACAAGCATTTGAATGCTAGATGAAACAGATAACAGATTATAAAGGACACAAATTCAAAAATAAGAACCTGTAAGCTATACTATACTCCCCGGCCAAGTTCCTCTATCATTCTCAGATGCAGTAATACAGTAGTTGATTAGTAATATTGGAACTGTATCAGCCAAATGGGAACCAAAATGCACGGCTGCCAAGTCTCACCATATCTGCATCCACTCTCACCATCTTCTTCTTCGTCATCGATCTTCTTAATTTTTATGTCTGTTTCGTTGGATAAAATAATGTTCTATCTTACTTATCCACAAAAACACTTAAGGGAGAACTCCGAATAATGCTGCTGCAAATCCTACTACTTCTACTACTATTACTACTAATGTTCTATCCTTACTTCATGCCAACAAAAACCTAAGGAGAAACTCCGAATAATGCTGGCTGCAGAAATCTATACTACTAACTACTACTATTACTACTACTAATTGTTCTATCTTAACTTACATCCCAACAAAAACACTTAAGGAAGAAAACTCGGAATAATGCTGGCTGACTACTACTACTACTACTACTACTACTACTACTACTACAAAATCTACTACTACTACTCTACTACTACTATACTAATGTTTATCTTACTTCATCCCAACAAAACACTTAAGGAGAAACTCCGGAATAATGCTGCTGACTACTACTACTACTGCTACTGCTACTGCTACTGCTACTGCGACTGCTACTGCTACTGCTACTCCTACTGCTACTGGTACTGCTACTGTACTGCTACTGCTACTGGTACTGCTACTGCTACTGGTACTGCTACTGGCTACTTGCTACTCCACTGGCTATTGGAACTACTGCTACTGGTACTGCCTACTGCTACTGGTACTGCTACTGCTACTCCTACTGGTACTGCCTATCCTACTACTCTCCTACTGGTACTCTTACTCTGCTGCTGCTGCTGCTACTACTACTACTAGTTGAAGAATCATCACTAGTTTTGTATCCCGCCATTATTCGAATTTCATTTTCTGTTGTTCCATCAACATCAATTTCACTTTCTACAAAGCCTCTTGTGGATGGAAAGAAACGCACTTCTCCATCTGAGTTTCTATATATTTCAAATAAACACCAAATCTGCTGCATCTTCTTCTTCTTCTTCTTCTGCAGAGGTAGATGGTAATGAGCATACACCTCCAATACTTCTCCAATCCCCCTAATTGTTCCCACCTCAAATTCAATTTTTTAAAACTTAATAATATATATCTGAGGTCCCTTTCAAACGGTCCAGCACACAGTGGTGTTTGCTTGCTCACACCTAAACACCACTCCATCCAAAGTCCTTCATTAACATGCAAAACGCACTATTAAATGATTTGAAATGGGTGTATGCCTCAAAGTCTTGGAATATCTGGCACCTAGCAGAATTTTTTATGGACTTTAAAGCGAAATTTGGACAGTAATTACCCATTCACGACGTGGCCTACATGATATTATGTTCCAGTTCAAATATCAAAACATTAATTACCACACACACACACACACCATAATTATATATATTACTAGGTAACATACTATATATATATATATATAATTATATATATATATAACTAACCTTATATATAGTATATATAAATATATTGTCCTACATGTAAGATCCGCATTAATGTTAGGCCCTAGGAATAAAAAATATCGGTAGTAGTGTTTCTTTAAAATGATAGTTCATATTATTGATTTGATTTTAATGATTTTCCTTATTTACCCTCTACCGTTATAATTATTTTATTCCTTAAATAACCCTAAATTCCGTTAGTATAAACTTTAGTAATGGAATATTTCGTTAACTATTTATTATTTTAACTTACTCATTAATTTCTATAAAAAAGGTCTTAGGTTCGAACCACATCCCAATTAGAGTTGGGATAATTGTTAATCATATACTACGAATATATTAAAATGTATTAAATATATATATAATATAAAATTTAACATAAACTTTGTTCAAATAATTAGTCCGGCTAAATACATAACATTCAAAGTTAAGAATCAAAGACTATAAATCAATGCATTTAAAAAAAAAAAAAAAAACAAATTTAGGTTAAGTTTTGTATGTATTTATAATGGTACAATTGTACATTACTTTATAAATATTATACTATTATTTTTTTTATCGGACAAAATTGTTCTTACATCATTGTTAGATCTGCGCGACCTAACTACAATGTTGTTGATCATAAATACAATTACATCTGAACTCTAAAACGTTAGAACCATTTTCCAAAGAATTGACAATGTTGACATCGCACTGGCTCCAATTGAACAAGTTTACACATCAGAATTGTTTCCATGCATGAAACTTCTAAAGAAATTTGTAAGTTAATTTTCACTATATCATTATAACAATATCTATTGTAACTATATATTTTGAATTATTTATTATCATACTCTATTGACAGGAATTGTGACAATTTTCATTGACAAACTCTCAAAACAAATTGTCTCAACAACGAATGTAAATTTTTTTTTTAAAAAAACAATGATTTCATTATTGTTGATGAAAAGTATGTACGTCACTTTATTACTCTTATTACATTAAATAAAATAGTACCTACAACAAAAAATAATACATATGCATTTAATTAATTTAGAATTAGATATCTATAATGCCTTTATTTAAAAAAATTATTCATTATAAAAAAAATTTAAAAAGAGATATAATTTCATTAGTTATATTATCTTTTTTTTCAACAATTCAAAGATGCATTATCTTCAAATGTATTAATTTATTATATTCACTATAATAAATATTAATATTTTGTTCAATACTTTCACATGATAACCTACAACACACATCACACAACGCATGAAACATGTTGGGGAAAAACTGTCACTACCAAATATCAATAGGTGCTTGTAAGATAAAGAGTTAATAGGACAACTAAGATCCCATCATAAATACAACAAGACAAATCTAAAGCTCCCTACACCATAACTCATTGCACGATGAATCTCATTCTATGTTACCACCAGTAACCCATGCACATTACACACTACTAATAAAAAAGAAGAAGAGAAAATGTACTGAAGATGAAGAGTGAAACAATGACAATGCTACCCAAAAGAAGAATTAAGAAGAGATTTTAGAGAAATTTAAACCAAAAGTAGTACGTATTTATCATTATTATTATTATTTTTTATTTTTTTTATTATTTTTTTTTTGGGTTTCCGGGTTCCCCCTGTTCGGTCTCATTCCTTGGTTCCAACCTTGTTGCACTAGATCCTGGTACCCTTGTTCCTGGCTCCACCTGGATTTACTTAAACCTGGTTCCCGTTCCTGACCCCACTTTGTTTCGTCACCTTGTAGCACCTACCCCCTTTGGTTTTCCTGTTCCTAGTTCTACTTGGTTCCACATTTGTACAACCTAGACCCTGGTTTCCCCTGTTCCTGGCTTCACATTGGCTTTTCCACATATTCTACCTAGACCTGGTTCCCTGTTTATTGTATTTAGGATTAGTGTTTTTAGACTAGTATTTAGACTTAGCTTATATAAATTTGCAACATTTATTTTAGTGACAATATAATCAATTGCTACTCATATATTATCTTGCATTTATATACCTTAAATTATCGATTTAATAAACAATTTTTAATATTTATTTACCTATGCATCACTTTGAAATACTTATTACAAAATAATCATTATGCATTATTTCATTCGCGCAAAGGCGTTAAACAGAACTATAAATAATCGTAATAGAGTCAATAAATTAGGCTATAATGAGAGTTCTTGAAATGTTGGTTCCAATTGTTTATTAAAATTAATGGTTAATATTATTTTTTTATTTAGTATTTTAAATTTTTTTTTTACTTTTTTTTATATTATTAGGAAGGGGTAAACCCAAAGAAAACATATTGTATCTAAGGTTCATTATACACGCTACGCCAATGCGGTAGACCATAATAATCATCTCTAAAATTCCGACTAATTCGCTCGGTGGTGTTGTAAAGATGTGAATACCCTTAGGCATGTGTCTCGCCAATCTTGCAAGGGAGTCAGCAGCAAAATTTTTGTTCTCGGGCGATTGCTACCACTTGCCACATTTCAAAGGCTTGGAGTTCTCTCTTACATGCCACATTTTTTTTTTTACTTTACCATCTATTATATCATTTATTTCTCTTATATCATGGTCGGAACCGACATATATAGTTATTTATTTATTTTATGAATACTATATATGATGGTTCTATCTGTGAACCTCCGTATATAGGAATTTATTTACTTTTAAAAATACTACTAGTCTTTTCTATGCGCGATGCGCACCAAACATATGCCTAATATTTATATTTTTTTAAAAAATAACTAACAAATCCCAACTAATTAAATCTATATGAAATCTAATATAGTGAAGATGAAGACAATGAGAGTATGTATGAACTTATCATGTATAATCTTGCATTGATATACTTTCAAATATTTATTTAAATATAAACATTGAGCATGCATTAACTCATTCACTCAATGAGCGTGTAAAACTATATATATTATTAAAATGCCAAAATCATACTCTGTATTATTTATCGCATATATATAGGTTACGTTCACATGAGGAACTGTAATATGTAGAGGATTATTGATAAACAGATAAATGAGCACACGACAAATTAGTATCATGCATACATTTAATACACACATGACATACTAGCTTACATGAAAACATCATGTTTCGAACCCAGACTCTATTAATTAACAACCTATGCACACGACATACAATTTATGGCACACGACTACATTTGGCCATGCACATGACATACAGACTAATGGAACACGACTACATCTATCCTCACAGTCCTCTATAATATAGTTGTCCTCATTTGAATACACTTATATATATTAGGTTCAGGTGCGGCGGGGTCCTCCCGTGCGGCGGTGTGGTTTCACCAACAGTTAGCGATTATACACCATGAACGTTATGAAATGCACCACAAAACACACATAAATTAGTACGTACACCAAAAAACATACCATTAGGTGTGAGTAAAACGCACCATACAGTGTTCTAAAATACACCATTATGGTGTGGTGGGTATAATGGTGTATTTTTTTTGGATGTATTGTTTTTTTTTTCTTTTTTTTTTATTTTTTTTTTTTTATTTTTTGCATTTCATTGTGGTATTTTTCTTACACTGTTGGTGTATTTCTGGAACCTGCCATATGAGCGCTAATTATAATATATATATATATATACTATATAATATATATATATATATATATATATTATATATATATATATAATATATATATATATATATATATATATTATATATTATATATATATATATGTTGAAAACGAAATTAGAATAACCAATGTTATCCATTTACGCCTCTAGGTATCTCCTTTTTAATTTTCCGCTCAAACATTAATAATCTATCCATACTTGTTGGTCCTGATAGAGTGATAAAAAGTCTAGGGGAGGGGGGGGGGAGGAGGGGTGAATAGACTTTAATTTTTTTTTTAAATAAATAATACTTTGGTAATTTCAACTCCAAAGTAACAAGCAAATAACAAGATATTCAATTAACTTGGATGCACAGCGGAATATTTCAATAGTAAATTGTTATATAAAAACAGAGAGAGATATCACATGCAATACGATGGATATGCTTGGAATAGCTCAAATAATATGTATGCAAATTTATGCACACGTGAACACTACAAGACCCAAATGAATAATTTCGCGCAATATAAGATGGGTTAGTCAAATATGAAATATGCAAGACAACAAATGAATATAAATTAAATATGGAGATGTGTCTGCATGCACTTGTAAAGTCACATAATCCAAAATCCAAAATAACAAGATAAATAATATGAAAAGTAAATGGGTTAGTAAGCAAGAGATAAAGTATGAAAGCAGAAGTAAAGAGACATAACAATTTAGAGTGGTTCGGAGGTGGCGTAATCCTCCTACATCAACTTTTCTCCTTTTACGTCTAGGAGAAAATTCACTATTTTCTTCACACAGTTACAAATAGTGAATTAAGTGCTACACAAGCACTTTTCGGGGTCTTGCACACCGCTACACCCAGGGACGGAGCCAGAAATTTGGTTGAGGGGGCGAAGTAGGGGACGGATTTAGAAAAAAATTTCCAGCAAAGGCGAAACATTAAAACAAAAGAGATAATTTTAAAAAAAAAAAAATTACCTAAGAAATATAGTTGTAAATATTGTTGGATATGAGCAAAAATAAAACACATCGAAACTTTAATAAAAATATTCATAACAAAATATGAAACATAATTAATTTGATAAAATAATTTGAATAGAAAACACATTATAAATTGCACATCTCATTATTAATATAAGAATGTTATTATATTATTATATATATATATATATATATATATATATATATATAGTATATATATATAATATATATATATATATTTAAAAAAATATTGAAAATGTGATTGTATTGAAGCCATAGGGAACGAGTCAAAAAACTGTAAAACTATGTAATTGTAAAGGTTCAAACCCTTGATTATTACAATTACCAAACATGTGTTTTACCAACTAATCCAACTCATTTCTTGTTATCATTAATAGTTTTTATTATATTAATACTAAATCTTGTACTATATATGCATATATACATACAACGATTATATATGGGGTGGGGGTGGTGTCAGGGGTGCAGCTGCCCCTCTGCCTCCCTTTGGCTTCGTCCTTGGCTACACCCAATCCTGAGTGTCTCACACACAGCTACACTCAACCACGAGTACTTTGCACACAGTTGTACTCCTACTAAGTGCCTCGCACACAGCTACACTCACGAGTGTTTCACACACAGCTACACTCACGAGTGTCTCGCACACAGCTACACTTAATAGGGTAGTGTCTTGCACACAGCTACACTCAACCCTCTTTCTACACACAGTAGAGAAAAGATTTAGAGAAAACAAATTTCTCTTCTTGAAGAATTCTTCGTGAAGGCTCAGGCTAGATATTTCGAATTTTGCTCCTCTATTTGTTGTTGTGATTGTGTGCTTCACATCTTCAATTCTTCTGGTATATATACTGAAGCTATATTACCGTTGTAGCATTAGTTAATCTTGGTCGTCCATCTTGATCAGCTACACATTATTGCCAACTTGCATTGCGGTGATTTAATGCAAGAGATGGGCTCTTCATAGTGAGTTTCAAAATCCTCACCTGACAAATCTTCAAAAGTCGTATATATCGGCTCATCTGCTTAAACTTCTCCGAAAAATAATTTCCTCATCTTGACGAATTCAAAATGATGAAATCTTTAGTAAGATTTGCTGCTGATTCTTGCTTGAGTGAAATAATGTATCTCCAAAAATTCTTCTGTTGAGTAAGACATGTTTCCACATTGCAACATGCACTTAACAAGTGTTAATCTTCTCAAAAATATTTCCAACAAGATTTGAACATACACCCAATGAAATATCTCTTTATGGCCTTTACAAATACACCATATTAACTTATTAATTAATATTTCTGGAAATAATCTTTATTTCAAGAATGGCCTTAGTAGCATTTTAGATTAATCAATAAATTAATCCGAGTCTGCCTCTTGGTCATCCTCTATTAGCTTCTACGTTGTCCCTTGTCATCTCCAGCCTCATCCCCTTTCAAAAATATAAAGACTAAGTCACAAACCGTGATCACTAACTTAGCAACCCTGTTCCATATCCATTCCACCACTTGATCCTTTAGTGTTTGTTAAGGTAAACAAATCTCAAATAGTAACCTTTGGGACTTAGAGAATTCGACATCTAGACTCAAAATAAAATAAAAGGAATACTAAATTACACTTTTGGCTCATCAAAACTATTACACTTAATTCCTAACAAATTTCCCCCTTTTGGATGATGCCAAAACCTATACCCGAACATTTTGGCTTAGTCCAGTCAAAAAACAATAATTTTTTATTTCTTATTTTATTTTGACTAGCCAATTTGACGAGTTTAACAATATTTGGACCTAAAAGCTTTGTATTTTTAGACATGTCTAAAATGTTGAATTTATTGAAGATTAATTTTAATTTTTATCAACTTTCTTTTCTTCCCTTAAATTGCATTTATACACTACTAATTAGATTAGGTACTGACCTTGTGTGGGGCACTTGGGTGAGATTGTATATTATATAATATATATATATATATATATATATATATATATATATATATATATATATATATATATATATATATATATATAATGAATGTATAAAAGTATAATTGCCACAAATATTAGTATATACTTGAATAATAATTCTTTATGTTAATTAAGATAATAATATAGGTATTGGTATAATTACAATTAAGCATGTGTTTTTGGATTTTTTATAATATAATAATTACAATTAATCTATTCATATATAGGGTAGGAGCAACAAAGAAAAAAAAAGTAATAAAAGAAATATGTTGAAAAGGAATATATTATGTATAAAAGTATAATTGCACAGATATTAATATAATTGACTAATAAGAAGTAATACAATGGAATATGTTGAAAAGGAATACAATATATAGTCATTTAAGCCAGAAGGAGATCAACATCAAAACTCATCACACTCTCAACAAAGACCGATGATCATCAACCTCAACAAGACACAACATTATAAACAACAAAGGACAACAAACTCGAGGTGCAACCTACCATTCACAAGGTAGAGCTCATCATAGGCATGCTCATAAGCAAGGAAAATACACAATCACATAATGACAAATTCACGTTCCAACCTTATACCTTAGTACCACCCTTATGGCTACCCCAGCCTTATTTGAGTTCCAACCTGTACCTCGAGTGCCACCCTATACTTTTGAGTCCAACCTTTTTCCGGTCTGGGACCGTCGTCCCCCGGCCAAACTTCCGCAAACAATACCGCCGAACTCATTAGTTACACGAGGTACCGTCAATCATAGAACATACCACCTGATTATGTTGAGCAAGCTCAAGTAACAAAACCACAAATCTCATCATATGTCACACAAGTCATCATCAATCAAGAGACTAAATTCACAATAGCCCCATCAAGTATCAGCAAAGGGTACAACGAATCGTACAAGATAACGTCATAAGAATCAAGCAAGAGATCTCAACAAAAGACATGAGACAATACTCAACAATCAAGGACTACAATCCACATCAAAATGATTGACAACACGAGTTGCCAACCCCAACAAGAATGAACAAACCGTACATACTAGCATAACAACATCAAACTTGCATGCTCATCAAACGGTTAAACCAAAAGAGTTCCAACGAACCTTCAAGAATCATATTAGCCCAACGAATCACAAAGTTGGACCCTTAGCACGATCAAGACACCAAATCGAACATGGATTCCTAACACATCGTTCTAAACATACGAAACATCAAAAAGACTCACAAATAGATCAATAATTCAACAATGGGGAGTCAAAACATCAATACCAAGAAGAAAAGAATCACAGGGAACAAATCCTCGCATCAACGCCAACTGGTTCCCCGCGGGTGGGCCACAGGTAGGCCCCACCCGTGGGCTTGCCCGCGGGGTACATGCCATGATCACCCACGTTCCCCCCGGGTGGGGCGGCGGGTAGGCCACTGCCCGCCGTTCCGCCTGCGGCGGTACACCTGTACAATATTTTTCCCTTCGGGGAAATTCATCAACAAAGCCAAGTTCAAGTCCAAAACACCCAAAACCTCACACACAACAAAGATATGACTTGAAACCCAAGAAATAACCAAGCAATGGCATTCAAGAACCTAATAACAAGCTCTAAACATGCATTCATCACAAGATCATGCATCAATCTACAAATTCACATCAAGAACATTCAATAGAAGCCAACAATAATCATCATTTATAAGAAAAGTAGGTTTTGTAAGATGGTTTTTACCTTTGTAGCTTTATATCTAATTTTCTCTTTCACCTCCTCTTAAGTCCTTCTTTTATGAGTTTCTTCTTTCTTCCTTCTACTCAATCTCTTACAGATAGCCTAAACACATATATATATGTTATTTCTTAATTCTAGATAAAGATCATCTCCAAATATTATCTATATATATCATCTATATATATTATCTATGATATCCTTATCCCTCCTTATGCTTTGGAAGAATGAAAGTTTTATATATCTTGGAGTGGATCTTGCAAGTGCTTTAGGAAGTTTTTTCATTTTTTTGCTTGAAAGAAAAGCTAGGTTATTTTTAGAGAGGATGATGGAAGTGGTTTGAGATTAGCTTGATGTGAGGATGCAATAAAGTCGCTAGGGATAACTTGAACAGTACAAATTCATGGTAAAAGTCACCTTACGCTTACTAAGGCTGGGAAAAACAGTGGGGCAAGCGGCACCAATACCATAAAGCCACAATCGGCTACACTTGATGTGACTTAAGGCTGACTAGGTTAATATTCTTAGTCCCTTCGATCGCGACAGTGAGAAAACCTATCAAGAATATTTTTGAATTTATTCGAAATTTACCAAAGATAGCTTTGGGTTCCTTATTTCTACCCATCCCCAATAGATTTTTGAATTATTGACGTGTGCCTTGCGCTGATGCTTGTCATCTAAATTATGTGTTTGGCTTGAAACATTTATATGACCATTGAGCTCCCTGTACCTAATACCTCCCTAAAATAACAGTGGTAAACGGGATCCAACAGAGTAAATCTTCTTCTGGTTCAAATCAATCTTAACCAACACAAGAGATTTGGTTAAGTTCCCACTCATCACAATTTTTCTGAAAAAGCCAGAGGAATATAGTCTAAACATATGGGATTTATCAGCGATGAGGTACAATAAATCTCCTCTATAGCTTTCCTTGGGATTACTGAGATGTAACTTCCAGGTCAATCTCTGACTGTGAAAAACATTGGGAATATCTTCGTTTGAATGCTACCTTGGCGATTGCATACCATAATGCCTGTGAAAATGACCATATCCAACAAAGCTCGATATGACTCATGAACTCCATTCTTAACTAACGGTGGTTATTGCTATACAAATCAGTCTTTAATCACGGACAATTGTACGTGGCTTTCTCCCGAGCACCTATTCCTGATTGCGTTTGGAAAGTGTTTAGCGTAGACAAAGGGGATAACAAAAGGAGTTTGTTGGGTTGACGAAACATTGCTCATATTAACCGTAGTTCAGCACATATGGCTTTTCAGTTTTCATTAAAAAGTAGGGGTTGGTGAAGTACAATAATTGGTGTACCCCAGCCCCGTAATATACAACTCGGATTGCGATTATGTGATTTTATAAATCCGTTTATGGTTTTATTTTTATAATTCTATACAATGACAAATATTTGACCCCCAATGAGTTAATACTTGTCTCAAATGTTTGGCGAGATTATGGTCTATTACTCCATGTTTATTTTATCACCAACAATATCAAAGAATTTCAAAGTGCTATGTAGCC
>VALG01000605.1:6657-22023 GCA_009835305.1 Ipomoea purpurea
CAGAGACGAAGAGTAGCTTTAGAAACTATCGAATGTATAGATATAATAAATTATATATAGAGAGATATAGAAGAATATAGATAAATATCTAAGAACTTAGGATAAAAAGTAAACCTAAGGAAAGAGTGCAGTGACGTAATAATAATATATTGAAGCTTTAATAAATACTTATAATGATAAAAAAAAACAACCATAAAGGACAATATAGCGACCTTACTAGAGCCAGAAAAATAGAAGAGCAACTATAAGCATATCTATAAGCATACTGGTTCTTAATATAGAGATAATATAATGTGTATATATAGATATAATAAGTAGTAGTATACGGATTTGTCGATGGTAACTCCCATAGATCCGCTGGCCATAAAGGAAACTAGGTTAGCCAATTAATCATAGACAGGATCAAAGATAATATATCAATGGAGTCAACCAATAGATATAGAGAATGATCCCAAGAAGAGATCTTAAGATCTATAAATAATAGCAATACATCATATAATATTCATAATATCATGAAAGATCAAACATTAGACACATTATAATAAAATATAGCAGAGAGAATAATAATAATGATATGAGATATAAATAAGATATATAAGATATGGGATAATGATAATATATAATAATTAAGATAACTGAGGATAGAAGATATGATATAGATACTATAAATATAAATATAGAAAAGAGGAGTAACACTATAAGGAGAGGGAAGAAATCAAATAAAAAAAGGAAGTAATGAAATAAATCTGGTCTAATTATAGATTGGACATGGGTTAAAAAACAAATACATTAAGCATAAATATAAATAATAAATATTCCCACTATGCATAATTGAGGATCTTTCTTTATTAAGCTGATTCAATATGTAGGATATATCTCTTTGAATTCTCTCCTAAAGGGGTAATCATTTGATGGACAGACTATTTGGGTTTGGTTTAGGAGATTTAGTCCTCTCAGCATTATGGATGGTAGTTATAAGATGTTGTCTTTATCATAAGTATGCATACCATTATTTCAAAATTGAAGATTATCTTAATTGGGGTATTTAAATATCTCTTCTAGGCCAATAGTACTGGTATTGGAGACTTTTTATGGATAGATGGGGGTTACACGGACTATAGGTAAATAGTGGGTTGAGGTTTTTTCCATATCGCAATAGACTTAAATCATCCTTAAATATATACCCTTAAGAGTTTTATTTCTTTTCTTTGATGAAAGGTTTATTCTAGCAGAAGGTTTATGCTATATTGGGCATTATAATAATGAGTATTGAAATGATGGTGGGCGGTCGCGTATAAAAGCCGGGTGAGTTCCAGTCATTACATCAGTTTGTTCTCTGAGTAGTCTTTGTTAAGATGTCACGCGAAAGGTGTCTTATTTCTTGTTGGTTTTCCTATTTTAATACGGGAGTTTAGATCAATTATCTAGATGTCGTTCTAATGCCCGGAATCTAGCCCAAATGCCGATGACTGCTCAAAGTCCGAACCTCCAAAGAAGTTGGGAGAGATATAGGTGAACTCGATTCATAGGGTCCATGAATAAACTCAAATTTAAGTTCATAACATGTAAAATTAACGCTGAAGAGGCTGCTGCGTTAATAAGTAAAGAAGATAGCGAAAGGGCATTTACGAGCTATAATTACCTGTAGTCGGGTTGGCTAACGTAAGTCTCGGATAGGCCGTCCTTCTAAGATAATTCGGTTTCTTTGGTCACTTGGGCAGTGTTGTTGAATAATGAACTATGTATTCCGTAGACTTATGTGCCGCGTATTCAATCCATCAAATAGAGAATACCTCCTTAAGAAAACTATATAACAGAGATATCGGTGTGCGGATAATATTATATTCATCTAATTTGGATGATAAGAGGGGTACCTTATTTATCTATTATATTATACTTGATGAGGCGGGAGTTGGATTGAAACGGACTCTTGTAACCGCGCTGATGAAGTCGTTGACGAAGGTGCATGTAAGGCCGCAATACGCGCGATCGGTACTCATCGAATAGCGGGTCTCAATATTTCTTCCTTACCGACAATGACGTAGAATCCGCTTGCGTACCACATTGTGGGAGATGTGCGTGGGTTAGAACAGGTAGAAGAACAACATTATGCTAATTCGCTAGACAGAACCCTATCTATGGAGATTGCAGTTTCCAAGCATTCCTAGGTCATAATTCCATTGGATAGCCAAGATCTGGGAAATAAGAGCGTACCGTGGATTTCACGAGATGTCCTTCGGCGGTCATCGGTCTCCTCTTATTTTTCGGAGCTCTGAATCGAAGAAGTCGTGGGAAATACTCGAACTCTATACCTCTAGAACTGCGGGGGTCGTTCCCGAGAGATATTTTTGTGTCCGTTCTGGTGTGGCAAAGACTCGTTTACTTCAAGATACTGGAAGGGAGTCTCGCGTTTACTAATAGTTGGTTCGATGCGATGTATTTTTTGGCTGTTGTAGTGTCTTTTCCGACTTGAGTCTTAAGTTAATTTTTTTAAGCACCAGGCTATTCCTTGGCTCTTACAAAAGTAAATAAAATTATTACTTAATTCTCATCATTGCTCTCAGCAATAGTATCTTGACCGGACCTTTGGCGGGTACTCTTTGCTGGCTTGACATATACCTCTTTAAAACCTTGTTTATTGGTATATCCTACGTAGGTACCTCCATCACTATTATTCGATGGAGGTTAATCCACGGTCGAAGACGCTGAAAGATATTAAAGATTTGTGCATTATAGTATAGGAATTACTTCTCTAAGCCAGATCCAATCGACAACAATGATATTTATTTGCACCCAATATAGTCACCATATAGTTGGAACGTGAAATTAAGTGTATGGCTTGGAGTAGCCTAAAGATCCACTCTCCGTATTGTACGAAATATGTAATGATCATTAATTATGCTTCATTACATGGATTCGTTTAGACATGATATTTACAATTACTTTTGAATATATTTTAAAAAATTAAAAAAGTCAAAGTAGATTATCAATTCTTACCGATTAGTGAAATAAAATTATTTGAATAAAAAGTTTAGAATTAAAATCCCTAAACTCTGATAAAATTGTTAATAATTAGTATTTATGGAGTTGGTTTATTATCCCATGTAATATTATATTGATCAGGATCCAGATCAAGGGTAAGGTCTAAAAATGGAGATAATTATTTAATACAAAAAAATGGTGTTGGTAATTATAGAATTTGACTCAATTTTGTGAAAATGTCAGATTTTTCCTTTGTCTTCAAGTGCACATTTTTCCTTTTGAGTGGCAATATTTTATCTTTCTTTTGTGGTGAATATGTTTGCCTTGTCTCAGTTGTTATACAAAAAGAATAAGATAAAAAATCTCCCTTTGGAGTGCGGATCTTTGGTGCCTTTAATAGCTTTCAGGACACATTTCCCGTGCCATTTCAAGTGTTACATTTTTGTGCGCTCAAGTGCACAAATTATGGGTCATGTTATTATATTTGCCTAAAGTGGTTTAACACTTTGAAAGACTTGGCTAAGTGTACTTTGATAAGTGTTGTTTTGACCACTAACCATTATTTTGGGTTCGGTAGCACTTTTTTAACCAGGTTGACATCAAGTTCAGGTTTATATGCTGAGTGTGGAGGGTGTATTTTTTTTTATTGAAAATGTGCAATGGAGCGTATTTTTTGATTTCCCAACAGTTTGTTTAGCTTTGCACTCGTCTGTCGCCGTCGAAATCCACTTACGACGACGCGCCGCTGCTAGCGACTCCACCTGCCCACCGCACCAAGCTCGTGTGTTGCTCGTGGCTTGCTAGAAAGAAGGAGGGAAGGCGAGGAGAGTCATCCGGCGCCACTGCGGCAGAAGTTCCGCTACCGCTGACGCTAGTCAGCCGCCTGACGCCAACCCACCGCAATCGGTCGTCGCTGCCTTCGCTTCCACCCAGACTGCCGACCTGCTACTTCTTCGTACGCCTTGCTACGCTGGAGGTGCTGGAGGAAAAGGACAACTCAACCGTAGACAGGGGAGAGGAACCCCCTACCCGCCAAGCTTATGGTCCACCTATTTTTTTTCCTTCCGAAAGCGATGGATTCATTGATCCTTGGAGAATTCCTTGCAAGGTTTCGATCAGCCTCCGGCGAGATTGAATGGACGCTGGGAATAACTTTCGATGTCTAGCCTGAACGCCCATTGGGTTTTACACAGAGAATAAAATATCTTTGATATTCTATATTACTCCGATGGAATCTTTGCAATAAAATGAAGATTACACATGCATGCAAATCTGAATGTTTGTCTGCAATCTTTCATATTCTTATATCTAAGTATATATTTTATGTATATGATTAATTTCCTGAGTTCTGATTGTTTGTAGTTTTTTGGTCCAGAAGCTTTAGTTGGGAGTTGTAAACAATGAGTAATGTGGGTTGTTCGCAAAGAAATGAACCACGGATGTGTTTCTCGCGATGGCCTTAACAAGATAAGATCCACCGTGTGAAGGAATATACTATGAGTTTTATTGAATGTAAATTACAACCTATATATATACATGGTGGAGTGTAATAGTTGAGTTGCAACCAAGATATATGTTCTATAGGGAGCACAAATAGAAAGTACACAAAGAGCATTCTATCTCATATTGGCTTAACACGCCCTCGCAAGATGGAGGATCCGTCGGAGGACTTCCAATTCTTGGACGAAGCTGAAGAAAGAGACGACGCGTAAGTGATTTAGTAAGAAGATATCTAGTTTTGGCCGTAGACGAAACGTGCCGCATAACTAGCCGTACTTGCACCAAAATCCAAACAAGAAGTAATCCAGGCGAGATGCTCATGCGGGAAATGAACAGCGATTCTTGCAAATATTGGTGCTCAAGTTTATACAAAACAGTACCGGAGGCTCATCCAACCCCAATTTTTAACTCTTGCACTAATATTTTTGAACCAAGGACCTCAACTGCCGCTTCGCCAGGGCCCGATACTCCCGCTCCGTAGACGATCCGGAAACAAATTCTGAACGCATAGGCAACAAAGTGGTAACTTATCATAGTTGGGTTTTTTGTTGAACAAAACTTGTAAGGAGATTGAATTACCTAATATTCGGAGTTGGAAGTCCGATTTTGATGAGAAATAGATGACAGCTGAACGCGTGGAGACCAGTACGGAAGAAGGTGTTTGAACAAGCACTTGATAAGAGACGTTGATTACTTAATAACCGGGAGTTGAAGTCGATTGATGAGATTAGACGACAGCTGAAACGGCGGTGGACCAGTACGAAGAAGACAAAGAAGCAGCGTGGAGAGTGACATTCCAAGCCATTTTATAATTAGAATTAAGAAATAAGTAAATAGTACTTTTCAAAGCCGGCTTAATAATCCTATAAATATGCTTAATGTCATAAGCTTAGGAAAACATAAGGAGCAAAATTAAAGTTGTCATATCCTTGAAAGGTTAGCTATGGTGAGAACAAGTAGGCTTTCCAACAGCTTGTACTCTGAAATTTGACGAAAGAAATTCACCAGAAAACTCATCATCAGATTATGGCGGTACACGGAAATGCAATGTCATTTAACACATATGCAGGTGACGTTTTCCCCTCCTGGGAATATGATTGTCGGGGACTCAACTTCTACATTTAACTTTGGCACTAGTGGTGGCGCCGCTAGAGCTCCTCCCTTCACTAGCGGTGTTACTGCCACTTCAGCTTTCCCTGGTTCTAGTTCCATGGCAAGTGACTATAATGCAGTTTCTCCATGGGTTGCAAGCACCAGTGATGCATTTTTCTAAACATTTAATTATGACAATCCTTTTCAAAAATAATTGTTGCATGTGAGTGATGTCACAATGCAATAATTCAAAATACTAAGAATATAATATTATACCGTACTACATGTTCGTCAAGCAAATATCTTGTTTAGATATTATTATTTATTTACTTTATATCGTATTTTGATATTTAGTTGTGCTTCGAGCTATTATTACAATGCAAGATATTCTAAAAATTTTCAATCAAGTCAACCTAACTTATAAACTCAATACCAAATTGGACACTTCTACACATAAGCAGTCGGACCCCTAATGTTCGTGGCAAGCATTGAACACCCACACTATTGTTGGAAGCAAGTCTTAAGTGAAGTTTCTCATCAACTAGACCAATGTCTTAGAGGCTAGAGCATCCCCAAGAGCCGAGAGTGGTTTTTCAATAAGCAAATTTTGGGTGAGGTTTTTTTTTTTTTTTTTTTTTTTTTTTTTTTTGTAATTGTTGGGGGATGGGGCCCATTGAATTGGGATAAAAGGAAAAGTTATTGTGCATCATGTGCGTTTGGTTTACTATAGCGCCCAACAAGTGTGTGCACTGCACACGCCAGTTGGGCACATAAATGACCTTTTTTTTTGTTGTTGTTGTTGTTTTGTCAAATTTTTTTCTATTTTTTTCTTCCTTTTTCTCTTCTCTCTTCCCTCTTTATCCTACTTGGCATTGAAAAAAATCATCCAAAAAATTCAACTCTTGTAAATGCTCTATTATTTGCAAAGATTTTAATAGCCAAGATTTACATTTGAAAAAATTAAAAGGTGATGACAAATTTTAGAAAATCATCATAGTTAGAGAACATTTGTTGGAAATTAACTCTATTTAATTTGTACCTATTTAAGCCTTTTGGGGTAAGGAAAGATGTATCACACTTAAATATGAAATTTTTAAGAAAAAATGTCATTAATTTTCTATTTTGCAAATGAAATACCTAAATCAGATTGATTATAAATTAAAGAAAGATAATAACATTTTAACATATTTTCGGCAATTTATATCCTGCACCACGGCGCGCGTTGCATTGTGTGCCAGATGCAAAACGACGTCGTTTCAATTTTTTTTATTTGAAATTTTCCGCCCCAGTGTTTGGCAGTTAATTTTTCTTTAAAAAAAAAAAACTCATGTTCAAAAATGTATATAATGTTATACTAGAAGTCTAGAATACACATAATTGTATACATGAATGTACATAATTATATAACAAATACATACTCTTTTTTAAAAGATAATACACATAATCTAACATAATACATAATAAACATAAACTTTTAACATAATACACAAAAATTTCATGATTCGGATGTACATAATTATATAAAAAAAATGTACATAATTATATGAACAAATATACATAATCACAGCAACTTCCTACCACGTCTCCCAAAATGACGTTATTTTGGGAGTCGCGCGGTGCACAGTGTTACGCGCACCGTGGTGTAGGGTATAACGATTGACATATCTATTATAAGGATAGAAATTAGAAATTAAAACAGTTAGCTAAGCTTGTCAAAAAAAAAAAAAAACAGTTAGTTACGAATAATTGAGAGTATAAAATATATATATTTTCCCTTTTTTTTTTTTTTTTTGAAAGAAAAAATATTTCAATAAAATCAAGCAATTAAATGTTCAATAGATATATATATTTTCCCTTATACTTCTGACTGATTTCAAATGATTTTTTCTAATATTTAGAATTGAACTAACGGCCCAATTAATATCACGCTTAGGTTAATTTTGCCGTGTGTTTAATGTCGGCGCTTGAAGCTTAATTTTGCCCGTTGGGGCTTAGTCGGCGAACTTACTTATTTATAGTAGTTAGTAGAACTAGTTTCCTAATTCTGCATCTCTTTGCGCGCTCAGCTCTTCTGCTTATTGTAATTTCTGTTGAATTCTCTCCTTTGCAAGAAACGTAATCTCTTTCCTTTGTAAGAAACATCATTCATTAATGGCGACGGCAATAATAAACTTGAGCGCCTCCCCTTTGCATTACCCAACAGAAGGAAGATTGCACATTCGGAGGATTACCAGAGCTATGATGCCTGCAGGTTCTTCCTTTACTCTGCGCGACAACTCTTTCGAAACTGATTTCAATCCACTTTTCCACTTGAGTTCTCAGGGGAGTGCTTTTTCATTCTTCTTGGGCACACTCTCCGCCATAGATTCTGATATCCTTTACGATATCTCGGCGTTTGCTTTCGACCAAGTTCGCAGCATAAGTTGGTTATATGGGTTGTCTTTGTCTGTCGTCCTGGAAACAGTTCACGTGTTGGAAGAACCACGGAGTAGGTCGGCTGATTTCTTGGATGGTCATATGGTTTTGAATGAAGACGCAGCTGGTGTTGTTGGTGATAATTATGAAGAGTTGGATGATTTCGTATTGGATTTGATGATTCAACCTACTGGGGCGGATGGTGGGAAAGTAGGAATGTCGGAGCAGGAAATCTGTATGTTGAAGACGGAACGGCTCAGCTATGATGAGGAAGAGGGGGAATGTTCAGCATTTGTCTGGAAGGATATATGAGAGGGATGGTGATCACTGAATTGGCACCCTGTTCTCATAGGTTTCACAATGCTTGCATTGCCCAATGGTTGCAAAAAAACCCAACATGTCAATTTGTCGCGGCACATGTACACTCACTGTTTCATAAATGTAATTGACAACAACATTATATGTTTTTTTCAAAATGCATATATGAATGATATGTTTTGTTTCAGACATCCTCGTCTGTTCTCTGGTTTTGTAGGTTTCAGAATGCATATATGAATGATATGTTTTGTTTCAGACATGTTCCTCTGTTCTCTGGTTTTGTAGGTTTTCCAAAGATTTTTGCATTAATTGTAGCACTAAATTGATGGGAGGTGTAAACTGATAATGCTAAGGAAGGAATTGTTCAGTTAACTATATTTTTGAACCTATAATTGAAATTTTATAAAAACCTTTAACCATTAACCAAAATGAAGTATATAAGTTAAAACACATTTAATCTAAAATTTTGGGTTTGATGAGTTAATCAAACTTTTTCCAGAGTTTGCACACTAAATTAGAGCATTCATGTTTGAAGGAGACTAATAGAAGGTAGCTAGGGAGAAGGTAGAGGCTAGACAGTTTAATATATATTGTTTAGTTTGCAGGCAATTAAATAAATGAGGGATTGCAGTTTGGGTTCTGCAATCCCTCCATTTCCATGTCTTCTGTAGAGCTTCCACATTCTCGTTTCTGCAGTGCTATGTGTTTAAAGGAAATATATGCATGGTTTGGACTTTGATTCATTGCGTTGAGATTCAATGTTGCTTCCACTTCAGATTGTCCTCCGGACAAGAATTAAAAGGTAAAAAACACACAATATCATTCGTAAACAGAAATCAATGAGAAACATTGAAGTATGAACTCAATTTTATAAGTTATAGATGGAACCATGATATTTGTAGTTCTCCATTTCTCTCTTACCAATGTCAACAACATCATCAAAGAGATGAAGAACAATACTAATGAGCATGGTAATAGAATTTCATTCATACCATGATAGCCAGACCAGACACAGCAGGCACTCTCCTTTTTAGCAATAGTGAGAGTATACTTAGCAATGGTCTCTGGAGAAGCCTTTTCTTTGTGTCAGCCCCTGGGTAACCATGCTAGATAGGTTTAAGCAAAATTCCTTCAAACAAAACATTGTCCACACCCGTTCTGCAACCTCAAGAGTCCTCTCTATTGGGTAGCCGGTCTCCATCAAGAAGAATTTCAGGATCCACCTCTATTGGCACAAGACCATTGTCCTGAAACATCAACAAGAAACAATCAAAAGATAGCAGAAGTTTATTTTCTTATTCTGCTTAGATATTAGTATTTACTAATGTTTCTAAACAAGTAAGAACTCAACAGAGAAGGCTGAAGTCGATCAACAGACTCAAAAAGATTTGGTTAGAAGAATAGAGAAAAAGACGTGAAAATACCTGAGAAATAGCAGCATAACGAGCAAGACCCATGCAGCTTCTTCCACAGCCAAAGCAGAAGGACCACAAGGAATGCTGACAACTGTTCTCCTGAATTGCCAAATCACAACAGGAGAAGGTGGCGAGGGCAGATTTACCACTTAGCAAAACGGCCCTTTGATTGTAGTATTCAGCTGATCTAGAAGCTAAGCCATCTAAACCTTGACACCAGATTCATTGTTGATCCTGGAAGTGGGGAAACCCTATATAGCAGGTCAACAGTTAAAAGATTGGAAACAAAATCTATCTGAATATAAATGCCTTCAAATTGGGACTAGTAGTATTACAAGGATTTAAAATTAAATCAAGTTGCACATCACACTAGAGAATGGTCCTACCTTATCAACTTTGATCCCAGGCATTATTTTCCCATCCCGCAAGCAGTCAACGAACGTCTTACATCAGTAGTTGACTGGTAAAGTGTCTCTTCAAAAACATCCAAACAAAAACAATCAAAAGATAGCAGAAGGTTTCTTTTCCTTATTCCCTTAGATATTAGTATATCACTAATGTTGTCTGTAGGCCTGTCTGTTCGTCTCTATGTTCTCCGGTCCAATGGAGGCCAATCTCTTTCCACAGGTGGCATTTGATTAATCAATGGCAACAATTCCCCCTTCCAGGAGATGCACAGTTTCTGTTCCAATAAACAACAAAACTGATATGACACACTACACACCAAACTAATTTACACTACCAATTTCATAACTTCACTTAAAAGATGCATTAAATATCAACTCCATTACTATTTACAATTGTAAACAGAACGCAAATAGTTGACAGAAGCCAATCTGGAAAACTGTTATCTCTTTACTTATACAAAGACTAAGGCAGTAGCTGATTACCAACAAATTTTTGAAAAATACTTAACTTTCACAGTTTCACATATGAAACAAATATGCATAGAACAAAAAGATGTACAAAGATCTCAAAATGAAGTATTAATGGAATTTGCCAAGACTACTTTACTGTTACAAAATATTAAGAGGTTTCACCAAGAATGTAGCTAATTTCCTTTTTTCAGCAAGGTTCTTGGCATTAAATGAAATCATTGGCGGTGATAGGCGCCAGTCCTCATCATTTTCTTTACACTCACTATTTGGATAAACTCCTAATGGCTCTATCATTATCTTTCGTTGCAGCCTGATCTTCTGTAGCCCCTTTATTTAACTTTATAATGAAAATGAAAATTTATTGATTTTAATATAGGACGGAAATAATCTGAAGTCTCCTTTTATTTTTTGAATGCTACTAGCTATATTACAATGTAATATCTGTTCATATACTTCTCAACCTTCTAAAACACAAAGAGCCAATAACACCTCCATTGAGATTCGAACTCACAACCTTTCAAATAAAAGTCTAATCCAGAAAACATTAAACCACTAGTCTGGTAGTCTCCTTTTATTTAATTGCCAAGAAATAAAATTTTACTTTCTCGATAATCTAGTTCTGTCCTCGGTTTCAACCATTTTCTCAACTGTATGTGTATAATTTAAGAAATAATTTTCTTATTTATCCATTACAGGTGTGAGTGTATGAAAATACAAAATTCATCTTATCAACCTAAGGAGAATCTATCCCAAATTTACTTTTACTCAACCCAAAGCAATAATCCCTCTTTTAAAATATTAGCTCAAAGTGAATGTCATTTTTATGATAATATATTTTAAAAGAAGAAGAAATAGAGCCCCTATCTTGGATTATTATAGCACCAAGTTGGAGAAAGTGATAGAACACTAAATTTAACAATGGTGTTGTACTCCTATTTCACAATAATTGGAAGTAGGTGGAATTTTAGACCTCTTTAAAGAATTGTACCCCACTAACATCATTATACAATATACCAAGTATATCGTCATGTGACTTCGAGTTAGCTTAGCTTAGATGGTTACGCTACATGAACTCAAATCGGGGCTAAGCAAAAGTGTCAAATTTGAGAACTTGTTGAAATATCTTAATGAAACATGTTTCGATTTACCTTCAATTAAAAGTAAAATATAAAAACAATGCAATCAATTGAAATATGTTGATATCATTCACCTTCATCTTCCTTCTGCTAACCTTCACTCAAACAAACCCACCAGATAAAAACCTCTCTCTTTTACATTACACTACACAGAGCTAGCTAGAAGACAACAGAAAGAATATAATGCCTTGTGGTGGTTGTACTTTTCTCTTATGAGGACTCTAGAGCTTGAGTTCTTGCAACCTCTCCCTCGTCCAATTCTACAAAAAGAGGAACTAATCCCTTGCAACAAAGACTTGGTCCTATCTCTCCACAACAAAGCTTGGATTTCTGATGGAAATCTTCGATGAGAACAGAATGGATGGTGTTGAAGCAATAAAAACTTGGACAAAAGCTCAGAGATGTAGCTTCCAGGATTGAGGATGAAATTGAACTCCAAGTACTACATCTTTATGTGGAAGAAAGAGAGGAAGAAGAAGAGGAATTCAGAACTTTTAAAGGAATTTTTGATATTTTTGACAGATTTGTGGGTAAGACATTTCAGCCATGGAAAATCACATTTATGTGGAAATGCCGCAGGGTGAGAAAAGGACTCATCATTGCCAGAGGCTTCATCAAATTTTGCATCCGCTAAGGGGAAAATCACATCCTTGTCTCAAATTCCGCCGTATTTTGTACCCAGCTCTACAACACATTGATGCCATTACTGAAGAGTTGGCAAAAGCCAAGGAGTTGTACCAGCTTTTCAAACATCATCTACAAGCAGGAACAAATCAGCCTGCTCCCTTCATGTTTTACCAATACCTACTCATCAAGGTATCACCATGCCTGATTCTTCCCACACTGCTTCACACACAAGGAAATAATGGTTGGAAACAGGATGAATTCGAGATTTTAAAGGAGAAGCTAATCCAACATCCATCAAGAAGCGAGAAATTGTCTCAATTAAAGGTATGGGGTATTGGTAAGACAACATTAGCAAGAAAATTTATGAAGATCATCCATCACTTCCTACTTTGATAAGTGAGCATGGATTGTCGCATCAAAACATACACTAAGAGGCAAATACTCTTAGATCTTCTTGGTTCCAAAGAAATGCAGACAAAGTAGTGACGAGGACTAACATTATGACTCTATCAAAGTTTCAAGAGGACCTAACATTATGACTCTATCAAAGTTTCAAGCGTCAAGGTACTTGGTTGTGATGGATGAAGTATGAGTGTAGATGCATGGGATGCTCTCAAAACTTGCTTTCCCGATGATGGATATGGTAGTCGAGTATTGTTCACTACTCGCCTTGCTGAGGTGGCTAATCATATCTGCACCCAAAATGACTTTTCTCATCAAATGCAATTCTTAGAACAAAGTGGAGTTGGAACTATTCAATGAAAAGGCATGTAAATCTCGCGGTGATGAATTTGAAAGGATTAGGAGACCGGTAGTGAACATGCAAGGCTGCCCTTTGCATTATTGTGTGTTAAGGCCTTTTTTCAAACTCATCAACACTCTAAGATGAGTTGGATGAACTGCAATGCATCCTAATCTCTTTCTTTGCGACTACTCTAGATGATGTGAAACATAGCTTCGAGAGAATAATCCCATCCGAAATGGTTGACATCATCTTGCCCGAACAAATACTGAAAGCCTGTCTATAATGTATGAGAAGTTTTCTAGAGATAATAAAATCAAGTGTAATGATTCAGACAGGTTATGGCTTGCGAAGGGACTCATAAGAAATTTGAGATGACAGCTTTGTGCCGTGGCTATAGGTCAATGCAAGTACTTATGGATAGAGACCTGATAAGGTTTTCGACTAGAGTTGTTGTGGAAAAAATTTAAGAGGTTTAGGATTGCTGTTTATTGCATGCTTTTGTGTGAGAGAGCTCAAGAAAACCTTTTGTGCGTTGTCAGAGTGTAAATAGTTCTTAATTTTCCTCATAATGTCTTTGCTGGGGTAAGCATCCAATACAGATTTACATGTATAAATACATTTATTATCATTTAAAAGGTATAATCTCCTACTAACCCCCCAATGAGGTTTTACGTCGGCTAATACGCCTTTAACGTCGTTAAATTCTGAAGTTGTTCCTGACGACGTTGTACTATTATATACACTAGTAATAACAGTATCTATTGAATTAACTTATATACATGATATATACTTATAGTATATATATAGCTACATAAGCTATACTATATTGGGGGGTGGGCGGGTGAGTAGGGGGGGGATGGAGATATTCTCAACGTCGCTTAATTAGTATTTTGTAAGGTTTGCCGGCTTAATTTTTATTTACAACGTCGGCTAATTCTTATTAGTGACGTTGTAAACTGTATTTTTTTTTAAATATATATACCACGTCGGTTAATACTAATTAGCCGACGTTGTATGTTTTTTTTTTTAATATACAGTTT
Organism: Ipomoea purpurea; assembly: GCA_009835305.1. Classification (NCBI taxonomy): domain Eukaryota; kingdom Viridiplantae; phylum Streptophyta; class Magnoliopsida; order Solanales; family Convolvulaceae; genus Ipomoea; species Ipomoea purpurea. The sequence continues at coordinate 20,806 of VALG01000605.1, forward strand.
ATTTGTCAATTTATACGCAAAAACCTGCTCAAATTACTCACACAAACCACAACCAACAACCAAACCTGCTCGTTTCTCACAACCACAACCAAAACCTGCTCAATTATTGCACCCCAACCACATCAAAAATATGTAGAAATCTAATATTTATAATGAAACAAGTAATAAAAGTAATAAATCTCACAATTTGATACTAAATTAATAATACAAATTAACATTATCAAAACCTAATATCAATTTGTTCAATTTACATACTTAACCATACATCAACAAAGAAGTCGGCCCATACGTCTCTTACTTGGTCAATTTCTTGTTGAGTGTAGCTCGATCCACAACTCTCTCTCTCAACAATACAAAGTTGATATTAATTAAATAATTAGTAGCTAGCATTTTTAAAAATTAGTAAAGAGAAATGTATTAGTATTAAATTACATGCCTTATCCATTCCCGCACAATGCTTCTTTGGAAAAGAATTTCAAGCATGTATTGTCATCACAGTAGATATCCCACATGCCGTACTTCCAACTTGTAGAGCACACTACATTTGAATTAAATTACATTTAAAATTTTATTTAATAAAAAACAATAAAATTGTAACACCCCCTAAAAACATGATATAGAAAGCCTTAAAACATGCAGATAACAGGATTAAACAATAAACACAGCGGAAGTCTTAAACGATAGATTAGATAGGGTAAAGTGTGAAACACAGGGTGTTATGCCACGTTCACCATAAGGATGAACGCACATCGCAATATCTGGCAATATTTACAACTAATCCCATAAGTTCAAAAGTTCTATAACTCACACAAGCTCACATGCCATAACAGGAGAGGGGAAAACTATGCTAGCAAGCACTAGACCGCCACTCGCCTAGAGCGTCACCTGAAAGAACACAATAAAACATGGGACGACGCCCGGTCAAGCGAATAATGCTAGTAACCCACCAATACCTGTTAAGTATCATACATAGATAGTGTATATACAAAATCATTTCGAAACCAGAATACATATATATTAAGTGCAAAACCAAGAGTATTAAGCCAACATAAGACTCAACACCTCTCAACAATAAACGGGAACACATCCCATGACCACAAAGGAACAACATGACTCACAAGAAGTCTCAAGGATGATCTAATCATCAAACATAATAGAATCAAAACCCATACAAGCACAACGCAAAGGAAATAAGACTCACCCACGGCAACACATGCA